>JBBPBX010004540.1:0-16037 GCA_038048925.1 Garcialebias charrua | reverse complement strand
ATAAGCTTAATTTCATCTGTTCCTGCTTTTATTTTCTGAACACGTTTGAGAATATATACACAGATAAATCTATAAATATTTCCACATGCACACTTCCTACTTTAACGTACTGTGAGGAGTTATGAGCCAACCCAACAGAACCCCCCCCCACCACCACCACCACCACCACCACCTTAAGAAACATGCTGTTTGTTCAAACCGGTTTTCTACGTGAGATCAGAACTAAAAACTGTTTCCCTGATCCTCCTGTCGGCGCCGACAAAACGTTTCTTCTTCATGTGTCACCAAAGCAACGTCTCGGATCTTGCATTTTTGATATCACTTCATGTGTTTTTTTCTCGTGCAATCGAGGCATAGATATGCCCTTTTTTTTTCTTTTCGTTTTAACACTTGAGCAATAATTTTAGTCCCGACCGAGCTTCGATGTTTCTCCCTGCTTGTCGTCGTTAACCGGGTTAGCCTGCACTAACGAGCGTCTCACAATCTGATCCCATGTCGCTTCAAACGCCCTCTGCCTCATATTTATCTCCCTTTTTATTTTTCAGATGGATGATTGTTATTTTTTATAAATATATATAAACATATATGTATTATGTTGATATAATTGTTAGTGTTGACACTACTCTTAAAGCTTGTTGTTTAGCTTCCTTTCAGATCCAGCATGGGTTCATTGAATGAAAACGTTTTTCATCAGAGTTGTTAATTTCTCAGCTTCTGTTAAGTTCAGCACGATTCATCCGAGTGTTTTTTATTCTACGAGTCAGTGCAGATGTGCTCTCTCTGTGTCGCTGTGCGTTTGCCTTTTTATTTTATTTGTATTTTTTAAAGATGGCTGGTTGAATGTAGAAGACGTCGGCTGAAGAGAAAACCCTCAAAGTCGGCTGGTGTTGTCCAATACTGTGGTTGACCCGATCCGTTTGTTAACCGGTCCCCATCAGAACAGACTTTATCGGCAACGAGACACGTTTATAGAAAATTGTTCCCGTTTGTACAGTATTTTTCTTACACACGAGCAAATTGTGTATTTTAAAGGCACAACAGGTCCAGAGAATTATTATTATTATTATCAAAAAGTATATACCGGTAAGTAAAAAAAAAAAAAAAAAAAGCAGATGCACATGTAGTGGTATTTTAATATTGTATCATAACGTTTTAGAGATTTGTAGTAAATCAAAACTTTGTGGGCATTACTGTCATCTTTTCATCACTGGTATGGTTTCTTGGAGTCACCTGCAGGCTTCCGTACATGTTTAAATCAAAAGAGAGGAAATTGCAGCCCAGGTTGAAGAATGTATCCTTAGTTAGCACCTTTAAAAAAAATTGTAAAGGAAACCTAAAGTTCTTGTTTTTAACCTCCTTGGTGCATGCACCTTCTGCAGATCTTTGTATTAGTTGTTTTGGGGGGCAGCTCTGACCCGCCAGGATGACGTTACTATGACGGAAGGGAAATCTATTACTGGTTCTTTTTGCTGCTTTTTCTGGGTGAATGACTAATTGGTTGACACAGTTGTAGCGAGTCCCTGAACCCGCGTGATGACCACCAGGAAGTGTTACGCTTCCTGTGAGATCCCTTAAACGTTGTAGTGCTGTAGAGGTTTACCAGTCGGTCCAAGACGGGAACGAGTTGTTCGAAGCTAAAACTGCGAGTTCTATTCTTCATGTATGGAAGTCCAAGTGTGCAAATATTACTTATTCCTTCCCTCACATATGCACGCACTTAAACCAACCCAGAGCTCATTAGTTCAACTAAAAAGCTGCAACACTTTTGCAAACGTCTGCCTTTTTTGTTTTTACCGCTCAGAAATTTGATGGCGTTTTGCCCAAAATGTGTAAATGTTTGCGTTCAGTTTAAGATTGTTTTCCACGTGCACGGCTGCGTTAATTGTTGGCAACGTTGCTCTCCTTTAGTTTGTGTTCATCCTGCAGACAAAACAGTTTTTGTTTATTAGTTGAACACTTGGGATATCTGACAGAAACGCACAAGGACATTGTTTTGTTTTTGAACTGCTGATTTTTCTGTGCGTTTGGTTTTTTGAAATGCTTTATTTACCCACATTTTACTTTAGTTACAGCAAAGATTAACACAAACACAATGGGCTTTTCTTTAATTTAGTGAAGTTTAAATTAGGGGTGCAAATCTTTGTCTGGAGAATCGATTCGATTCCGATATTTGGTGTCACGATTCGATACAAAATCGATTTTTCTGTAACGATTTTTCGATTCAGAAACGATTTTTCTATTAAAATGGTCATAAATTTAGTTTCAGTTTTGTAACTGACAAGCTGAAAAGAATAAACAATGTAAACAAATAGAACATTTATTTAAAACAATTTTAGGTTATTGTATCAAATTTTTTGTATCATTTGATATTTATACCAAAAATAGGAACAAATACAGGAATGCATTAAATTCTGTAACTTAAATAACCAGCATTAGGTTAGATTTTTGCTCTGTTACTTATAGATTATTGTTTGAATTGATTGTTTGAACTTGTTTTGTTTTTGAAAAAAGGGGCAGATAAAATAAGAGTTCTTCTTCTTTCTGCCACCTTTCATTTTATGTATTATTTCATAAACTATGAGATATGTTTTTATTTTCTTTATCTTTTGGGTTTTAATGTTTAAAAAAAAAAAAAAACGATTTTGGGGATTTTAAAATAGATTCTGAATTGCCAGGACTACGAATCTAGCTTCTTTAAAAATGTAGATTTTTTTTTCCTGCACCCCTAGTTTAAATTCACTTTGAAGCTTTTCAGTTTGATTCGTTATAACGTGTTATTTTTTAGGTCTCCCCCCTTTTTATTGTGGTACGTCTGGACTTCCATATTTCATCTCAGAGTATAATCGTTTGGTTCCTTTTAGTTTAAGCAGCTGTTTGAGATATTTTTACCTCAACTCCTCGTCTTGGCCTCCTTAGTTCGGTTTGATCCAAAGCTGCGTGTGGATTTAAGTTCTTAGCGCTTCAGAGTAACTGCACAGACTACGGTCAGGGTTTGATGCCTCCCAAATTTTTAGAGCATCTTTTTAAACGTGAACTGTACCATAGAAACAGGAAAAAGCCAATATTTCATCCACAATATCCCAAATGTTACCTCGCTGTCGAGTGACTTCACTACCTCACCTGGAAACGTTGACCGTAACTCTTGAGTCCAGTGCCTTGAATTCACCGACTGTTCTCCTCAGTCTCAGCTGTGTGAAGATTTCACCACAGGTGGGTTCAAACGTCTGCGCCGACAGGCTTCTCGGTGCATCCAAACCTGTAAATTACGTTTTTATGTAACCATCGTATTCATGGCAACACCAACAGATTGTTTCAAAGTGTGGAAAAAGTTCATCTTAAAAGGAGGAACTGTGATGGAGCCGATGCAGAATCATTTATTTTTGCTGTTCAACCTGAAAACCTCTGTCTGCAATTTTTAGTGTCCAATAAAAAAAAATCCGTTATTTTCTTTTCATGCTTTCTTCTTTATGGAACTGTTTCTTAGACGTTTTTGAACTGCGCGAAAAAATCTGATTTTAAAAGTAGACATTTCATATCTAAAAAAAGCTAAGTCTGGTCCTCTGGACATTCACAAAACAAATAAAAATCTCGTCGGCCTCGCCTGTCAATGCAGTCTACAATTTTTTAGCTTTTTTTTTTCTACAATTTTTTTGCTTTGTTTTCTACAATTTTTTTGCTTTGTTTTCTAAATTTTTTGTTTTGTTTTCTACAAATTTTTTGTTTTGCTTTCTACAATTTTTTTGCTTTGTTTTTTCTAAAAAAAAAAAAAAAAGATTTGTTTTCTATTTTTATTGCCGTTTTGTTTTCTACATTTTGTTTTGTATTCTATTTTTTTGCTTGTTTTCTACAATTGTTTTGCTTTGTTTTGTTTTCTACACATTTTTTTGCTTTGTTTTGTACAATTGCTTTGCTGTGTTTTGTACATATTTTTTTTGCTTTGTTTTGTACAATTTTTTTGCTTTGTTTTGTTTTGTACAATTTTTTTTTGCTTTATTTTGTTTTTTGAATGTCCAGAGGACCAGACTTAGCTTTTTTAGATTTTTCTACCTGGATTATTGAGCATCAGGGTAGACATTTCATAAGTTTTCCTGGAGACAGTTTTATTGTCACATTACAGAAGTGGAGGTCCACGCAGCACCAACCAGCCAGGGGAACGAACAAAAAGCATTTCCCTGCGCACGGATCACAGCGTCGACAAGAGAACGTACAAATACACAAAACAGAGTGGTTCAGATCAGAGGAGAGTCAGGATTATTCAGTTTAGGATGCTTGTATAACAAAACAAAAAAAAAAAGAAGCAAATTTACAAAAACTGATCAGATCAGCCTAAAGGTGCAGATCAGAGGAAATGTAACACCGGACAACACGCACTAACACTGTTCACGTTACAAAAGTGCCGCCGAGTCTCCTCTGAACTCTGAAATACTATACATCACTTTCTGACGACACCGGGAGCCGGCTCCGACACGAGGACTCCGTCCCGTCGGCTCCACGGAGGAACAAAGTGCACGCCCGGTCCAAACAAACTCTGGAGTAAAACAGGAAAATCTACATTTTATGACAAGAATTTAAACGTTTTGTTCTGTAGTAATGAAGCAAAATAAACCTCCACTCCAATTTAAACATTTCTAGAAAAACGTTTTTACCATACGCAGATTTAATACTTTTTTATTTTTTATAAATCTGATTTTAATCAAACGTTTGTTTTAAGTTGCTTCACTTTGGCACAGTTCGTGTGCAGTTTCCCGTGTTCGACACCTTTGGTTTGTTTTAACAGAAAGGTGAATTTTAGCCCCGCCTCTGCACGCGCCCACATTTGAAGCGGCGCGGGACTTTGTTCATGTCGATAAAAAGTCTCAAACGCTCAGAAATGTGCCGCCGTTTCAAAATAAGTAAACCCTCTCCTCTCGGCTCATGACTTCCAGCTTTTTTTAAAAACACCTCGAGTTCATCAGACGCTGACCCGTCCTCCGCCCGATTAGAAAACGGTAAACAGCTGAAGGTCTGTGTTCTTGTAAACATTTGCTCGACTTGCAGCTGAAGGTCTCGTTTGTGCTTCTTCAGAGCACTGCATGCGGGTCAAAGTGAGTTGAGGAGGGCCTCGGCGCTGGGAGCCTTGTAGAGGTACTTCCAGATGGCGTAGTAGTGCACGGCGGCCGCCAGCGCCACAAACACGTGCCAGATGGCGTGGGCGAAAGGGATGACGCCGTCGCTCTTGAAGAAGACGACGCCGAGGCAGTAGATGAGGCCGCCGCACGCCAGCTCGTGAAGACCGTCCGTGGTGTTCTGAAAACACAAAGTCAAACATCATTTCCCCCAAGTGAAGGCCCGGGGGCCAAACGTGGCCCTTTCCACATGGTCATATTTTAAAAATGTTTATTGAAATGTATGAAACCAAATATGAAAAAAAAAATGTTTTTTGATAAATATGAAGAGACTAGAACTACCTGTAAGTTAATTTAGGGTTTGACACCTCAAATGTAAATTTTAAAACACCAAAAAGTAATTTTTTTGTAATTAAACACAAAAAGTTAAAATTGTAATACACTTTGGAGCCATCAGAGGACAGCAGAAACGAGAAATATCATTCAGCCTCAAACTTGAGCTTTAAAGGTATGGTCTGCGATTTCTGTAACACTCTGGGACTTAGAAATATTTTCAGCGCAGAAAAGCATTCTGCTACCTCCCCCTCAGAGCTATATATGGCTCTGAGGGGGAGCCACAGTCCGTGCTCTGTTGAACTTGAGTTCTGCTCCGCCCCCTGCTGTGTGTCTGCTCGGAGCGCTTCAATATTCTGTGATTATATGTTAAAAACCTTTTAAAAATAATGTATAATAAAACCATGGAGCACTTGTCCAACAACACACAAACCAGCAGAAATCATCAGAGCTTCAAGAAACAACGTTGAACATGATTTAATTCGCTCGTGATTTCCTCTTTCTGTCAGTGCAGGTTTGGAATGCTCCGCCCCACTACATGTCCTGTCTGCGCTGCAAAGTTCTGTGATTATATGTTAATAAAACCTTTTAAAAATATTATAAAACCATGGAGCACTTGTCCAACAACACAAAAACCAGCAGAAATCAGCAGAGGTTCACGAAGCAACGTTGAACATGATTTAATTCGCTCGTGATTTCCTCATGTCTGTCAGCGCAGGTTTGGAATGTCTGGAATGCTCCGCCCTCACTCCATGTCCTGTCTCTGCGCTGCGAAGTTCTGTGTTTATATGATAATATAACTTTAAAAAATATAATAAAACCATGAATCACTCGTCCAACAACACAAAAAGACCCTGTAATCAGCAGAGCATCACCAGCCAATTTGGACATGATTTAATTCGCTCGTGAGTCGTGACAAATCCATTTCCTCATTCCTGTGAGTGGAGGATGAAGCGATCACTTGACTTTTGGCAAAAAAACTAAATAAAAGTCCAGCTCTGGGATGAAGAAGGGATATTTAATACATTTGTGTCACATAAAAAACAGTCCTGCATCGCTTTGCAATCCTTTGAATGAGAACGAGCCGCGGCGCTGAGGCTGTGACAGGCGGGGGCGTGGGTTGGGGCGTGACAAACAACTCTGTTTTTATTGGCTGGTCATTGTCCGGGTCACTCTGTGTTTTCAGTGTTTTTATAAATGCTGATAGAGAAGCAAGGGGACTATAGTTTTTTTCAGAGATTACTTTGTCTAACATCAGTCTGTCAGTAGATAGTGACAGAGTGAAGAAATATGTTAAAAATATATTGTTTGAAAAGTTACAGACTACATTACAATGTTACATACCCCAGCTTTAAAGGCAAAATTATCTTTCTACACAAAACTAGAGATGCACCGATCCACTTTTCTTTCTTTTTTTACTTCTAATCTGATCCCGATACCTAAATCTGGATATGATCCCATTCCCGTATCATCATCATTATTGATTTTTATATGAGGCTGTAATAATCTCAAGTACAATGTGTACAAATATATGCATGTCCAAAAAGGCAACTTGAGGTAAGTTTTATTAGCGTTGGATAAGTTTCAATGTTAGAATTAAATTCTGCCAACACAAAACATGTTTTATTTTATTCCTAGCTTTAAAGTGGATATTAAAGTGATTAATTTAAGTGATTATTTGTTTAAAGTTATTCGCAAAATCTGAGATCAAATTTTGAGCAGATTTTATTGTTGTTGTGTATTTACTGATAGCTTTATTATGTTTAGTGGCACTAGATGCATTTTACTCTGTTGTTTTTTATTTTTTTAACAGTAAAGCACTTTGGTCGACTTCGGTTATTTTTATGTGCTATATAAATAAAATTGACATTGACATTATTATTATTTTTAAATAAGAGGGTGATATAAGAATTTTTTTCTTCTTTCTGCACTCTTTTCATTCAATGTTTTTAATGAGCTTATTTTGTTTCTTTTAAATTAATAAAATAAAATATTAGATGGCTTTAAACATGAGTTCATGGCATAAACCAACACAGACGTGTTCCTGTTTTTAGTATTTTACATAGCTTTATAATGTAGCAGTTTTTTATATATAGTATATACAGTCATTTTCTTGTAATTTTCAATTAATATGCTTTTTTATGATTGTCTCCTGTTGTACTGATGAATATCTCCTGGAGGGTAAACTATATCTTGGCTGCAAGTATCAAGCTGTGAAATCCTTCGTTTTCTGCAGCTGGTAGCTGTTGGTCATTAATTACGATGAAGTTTAGCAACTTCTCTGTAAACTTCGAGCTCCGTGGTTTCAGCGGTGTGTTCTTCTTGTTCAGCCCGAAGCAGGCGCTCTGATTTTGGTCTCAGTCTGCCCCTCATCTGCGACGGGCAGACTGGGCGCGGCTGGCCGGGGTCGGGCTGCCTGCTTCGGGGTGAGCAAGAGGAGCAGACCGCTGAAGCCCCGGAGCTCGAATGTCCAACGTAAAACTAACTTGACCGCAGTTTAATGTGGCGCTATGGCTCTGCAGACATTGCACGTTGCTGTCTTGCTTTGTGGTGTTTAGTGTAAAATACTTCCACACAGCGGACATGTTTCCATGAAAAGTTGGCTAGCTGTTAGCCACAGTGCTGCTGCACGTTGGAGCTGGCTGTAAACTGTGAAATGGATTTCCTGAATGTGAGGCGGGTCTCGTTACTCTGGCTTCATGAGACACGCCTCTGTTCAGGAAATCCATTCCATAGTTTGAAGCCAACGTGCAGAGCAGCTGGTAGGGAATCACTTGTGGAGATGTTTCATCAGACACGGACCTGAATCATGGATCGGAAATCTCTGCAGGTTGGATCGAAAAAAATCCAATACGTAAATGATGCTGGTATCTGAGGCCGATACCGGATCAGCCCCATCCCTACTCAAAACTCGTTTATATTAATAGTTAATCCTAATCTTGATATTTAACAGTTCAGATTAAACTCCTGACACCTTCACCTGCTGAAGCTCTGCTCCTGTTTCAAGAAGTGGCTTTTAAATTAAATAGAAGCAAAACAACTTTCTTACCATGGACGTCACAACGGACGCAGGAAAGAAGCCCATGGTCAGATAGAAGGCCAGCTCGACGAGTTTATACCTGCGTGGACACAAAACGTCAGCTGGAAAATGTTCAACCAGGACGATAACTAAATGTAAAAACATCATCGTACGGACTGAATGGAACGATTTATGTTGTCTGACTCAACTAGTTTTAAAGTTGTGAACTTTTTATCGGAATTAACAAGAATTTATGGGAATAAACCTGGAACTGCAGAACACACATTTCAGCATAATCATGAGAAAAAATAATTTTGTTGTACCATCCATGAGAGGGGACACGTAGGGACAGAGGGAACATGCAGTGACAGGATGAAACGGAGACATATAAAGTTTTGTTCAGAGTTCTAACTAGTTTTGTTGTTAAATGTAATTTTCTGAAAGTTGTTTTTATGCAGATTAAATCTTAATAATGACCAAACACGTGAACAGATTATAATTTTTTTTCATGAAACATAATTTACTGATTTTTTTGTTTGTTTTTAAGTGAATAAAATGACAAAAAGCATCTTATAATGTAAATTAATTAATTAAGCAACAACCATAAATGTGTGGTATGTGATGTCATCATTTGCCTGCTGGGTCGTTAATATGTTAGGAACAAAATATTTATATTTTTGTTTAGAATTAATTCCCATAAATTCACAGCTTTCCCTGGAAAGTTTCTAATTTGGAATACATCCAGAACTCCCCAGCTCCTTCTGACAGCTTCGAAACAAGACCCAGAACCAGACCCAGAACCCGACCCAGATGAGACGCAAACTCACCGTTCGTGATAGACGAAGACGTAAATGGTTCCTGCAGCGGCCATGAGCCACACGAACCAGCGCATGTGTGCAGCCAGAGGGTCCAGCTCCCGCAGGTTCAGCCTGAGTGACGTCAAAAACAGACGATTAACAGTTCGGTTCTGACCCGGGTGTTCTGACTGCGGGCGGATGCTCACCACGGCGTGTAGGAGGCGGCGATGAAGAAGTAGATGAACACTCTGTCGCACATGTGGAAGCATTGCTCCACCGACCTGCAACACACAGCAGCTGCTTCAGACTGGTTCTGGTATTGAAGTGGACTCGCCGACACGCAGAGCAGGAACTGAACCTGCATGTGAACCTGAGGAAACCCGTCCCTGGTCTACAGGAGGAGATGCCGAGTGATACGAAGAAACGACTGAAATAGAGCCAATGAGCTCTTTAGCTTGGTGGGCGGCGCGTTTCTAAATCCATGGATTCAACTTTATGCGTTTTAGTTAAAATCTGTGAAATTTCTTCATGAACTGTTTCATAAAACATAGAAATTAAGAACAAAAAAAATAAACTGGTTTCATACAGCCCTGCCAACTAAAACCTATAAAAACTTTAATGACATAAACAATAACAAATAAACTCCGGTAATGGATAAAACTGTTGCAAAATAATTTGAGCTTCTTTCAGACAGTGTATTAATTAGAGGATAGTATCATCTTTAGCTGCTTTAACAAAAAAAATAAAAAATAAACTTGAAAGGCTGTGTATACAGGTAGTCCCCGAATTACGAGCGCTCTGATCTACGAGGTTCCAGACTTACGAGCTGGCGAATTTTTGGAAAAAACGCAAAAAATACTGAGTTTTCATGTGTTTTTTCACCACAGTTAGTTAGCTAAACATATGGACACACGTTTCCGATCATTTTTATGCACTCATAAGCAGTTTTTTGATGAAAAACGAGTGTTTGTAGTCGCGCTAGCGAAACCGTTCCAATTTACGAGCGAAATTCCGGACTTACGAGAGACATGGCAACCGTTCCAAATTACGAGATTTCCGGTTTACGAGCGCCTCGTTGTAACGGATCTCGCTCGTAAATCGGGGACTACCTGTAATGTACTTTATCCTTTTTCAGCAATGATTCATTTACTACAGACTTATCCCAATCTGTCTGTAGCACCAACCAGGCACTAAAAGTATTAATATGATACATTACCTAAATATTGAGATACATATATTTGCACTGGTTGTCTGGCTGTGAAGACATTATTTTTCAGACATAGTCTTTTTAATGAATGTTGGACAATGTAAAAGCTTGATTTACTATAATCTCACTGCGACGTTCTTAGGCCCTGTACACACGTAGCCTGGTGTTTGAAAAACGAATATTTGCACACAAAAAATATCTCTGTCCATACATGTTCGAATATTTAAAATGTTTGTCTACATGTCCCGTTTTTTTCACGACAGGGCGTTGTAATGAATATGCTGAACCCATAGGTGGCAGTGTAGTGCTGTCACAACCCTTCAACTCAGCCACACTTCCTGTTATTTATTTATTTATTTTCTTTCGTTTGTGTGGACAGACCGTGAGGTTGAACTACTATTAAATACCGTGTTGGAGTACAAAATTAATAAAACGCAGGAAAATGTCGACTGGGAATCATGTCAGAGCAGGTATGTTGACTTTTTAGTGCTTTTTTTTAGAGCATTGTGTGACTGTCAGCGCCGCTCCAGCTGGAGGCGGTGGAGCAGAAAGCTCCGTTCTCAAAGTCCACACGCAGACTCGAAAGCGGAGAGTTCTCAAATCTTCACTTTGGCCGGAGTTTTGTTATTATTCGTTTATAGTTACATCAACCGGAGTTCACGTGTGGATGATAGGCCAAACCGCATGATAAACTGTTCGGTTTTACCGATAAACGGCTACGTGTGTACAGGGCCTCAGTTGGATGATAAAAAAAAAAAAAGCATCACAAAATAAAAGTCTCTTCTGAGGCTCGTTAAAGTTCAACACCGAGAAGACGTTGAAGGAACAAAATCATTAAAGCAACATGTTACTTCCTGTGAGGCGGCACACGGACTGCTCTGACCGGAACCATCTTGATGATTCTGTCCCATAAGACGTCCTCGTCCATGTTTAGGTACAATTTTTCCTGGGACATGTCCCCACCTGGCTGTCTCCCCCACTCCTCCTCACCTCATGTGGCTCTTCTTCCAGGTGATGACGTGAAACACGGTGGAAACCAGGAACAGGCCGCACAGACCCATGCCGTACACCCAGGCGGTGATCCTCTCCCAGCTGTTGTCGGAGAGCCGGTGCAGCAGCGTCATGCCCACGAAGGCCGGCACGACGAGGAGCTGAAAGAACCGTGGCACAGATCAGCGCCTTTCATCAGACTCTGCGTGTTTTACATTAAAAACTGAAACAGGAATGGAGCTCTCACAGCATGAGTGTAGAAGTTTGCTGCGTGTTCGTAGCAGGTGGGCTGGTAGCGGCAGTTGGAGGAGGCTCGCGTGTTCATGAACCTGAAACGAACCGTCAAAACATCAAAAATCCAGGAGCCTGACACTGAACAGAACGGGCAGACAAATTTAGATTTAAGGCTGAACCCGTGAAACGTGCGATCAGTCACTTGGCACTCGTGACTGCAAATTCAGAGATTAAGATAACATTTCTGGGAAGCCTGCTGAGATTATGAGCGAGATTAGCATCGACAGTGACCTTTCATAATGGCAGGAAATCAACTGAACCCCCATGAGCTTCAGTGGGGCAAAGGTGATGCTGTTAACATCCAACAAACCTGCATAAAGTCCTGAACTACATCCTAATCTGAAGACATGGTTACAAGACGTGCAGGAAACTTTTGTTTACTGATAACAGTGAGAAACGAGATGTTCCTGAGAGGAGAAATTATGATAATTACCATACCATACCATACCATTTTATTTATAAAGCACTTTAAACAGGAACAAGTCCACCAAAGTGC
Organism: Garcialebias charrua; assembly: GCA_038048925.1. NCBI lineage: Eukaryota > Metazoa > Chordata > Actinopteri > Cyprinodontiformes > Rivulidae > Garcialebias > Garcialebias charrua. Next base: position 3,796 of record JBBPBX010004540.1, on the reverse strand, counting down.
TGGACAAACAAACACGCAACAGGCAACACATACAATGAAGTACAACACGAAAAACATAAAAACATTGCAGATCATAAATCAAACGATCCAGTACACATCAGCTGGCACTGAAAGCGATGGAGTAGTAGTGAGTTTTTAACCGGGATTTGAAAACCGAGAGGGAGGGGGCCTGTTTGATGAGCAGCGGTAACTCGTTCCAGAGTCTTGGGCCTGCTACAGAGAACGCTCTGTCACCCCTGCGCTTAAGGCGAGTTTCTGGAACTATTAAGAGTACCTGATCCTCTGACCTCAAAGCACGTGGAGGAACATATGGGTGTATCAGATCCGAGAGATAGGCGGGGGCGAGACTGTTCAGCGATTTGTAGACATACATGAGAATTTTGAATTGGATTCGAAGATGAACCGGTAGCCAGTGAAGGGAGGCCAAGACTGGTGTAATGTGCTCTAGGTCGATATGGCATTATTTTATCCAACAAACTGCATTTTTCTTGCATCACTTGTATAAAGAGCTATAAATCTGAGACAAACTAAATGGAAGCTGTAAGAAAATGATGAACAGCACTTTCATTAAAGCATATACACCATCATAAAAACATTTGAACAAGACAAACAGTGGAAAAAATACTTTTGTAGATTTAAAATAAAGAAAACTGAAGGACCAAAGATGATTCTGACAGTAACGGTCTGATCCAAATCTGATTTAATACACAAAGACAGAGCCATTCATTCATAACATTGTAATAAACTACACAACAAGTGAGATTATCCTGCTTCATAAAGTAATATTTCGTTTACATATGTTTCAGAGTTATCACTTTTAGTAAAAAGAAACATCAAAAAATGTTCTCTAAATTAAATTAGTATTTTAAATGGTTTGTTTTATGTGGTACCTTGATTTATTGTTTTATAAAACTACTTTTATTTTAATTGCATTACACTGTACTTTATGTTGTCTGTCTTAAAACGGGTCTCTAATGTCCTCGTAACTCAGTGAACCTGGATAAATAAATAAATAAAGGTTGAATGAAGAAAAAAAACTAGATAAAAGCTAAATTACATTTTAGAACCGTGAGACATAATTATCCCTCTTTATTTAAGGAAAAAACTTCAAATTAATACAAATATTAGGCATAACAGCTTCACTGTGTTTGATGTAAAGCCTGCTTAGAAAGATTGTTACAGCTAATCAACCCCCCACAAAAAACTTCAGTAAAATTAACCATTTTATGTTTAATGTTTATGTTTATTAAATTTGTTCATTTTTTTACAAAAGAAATACAATACAAGACAATCCCATTAATGATACGTACACAATGTAAAAAAATGAAAGGTAGCAGAAAGAAGAATAAATCTTATTATACTTCGTATAGCGTTCGCCCTTTAGCTCCTATTGGATATCTTCCCCCGCGTCAGCGTCATACTGAATAACCTTTTAGTCCACGCCCACCTACAGTGTGGGCCCGCCCCGTGTGCATAAAAGTCCACCACACGGAAGGAACACCCTCTTTTCATCATTCACCGTTATACAGAAGACCTGTCTACACCTACGAGGATGTCTACATCTACTCCGAAAAGTAGAGTGTGCACGTGGTGCTACGGGGAATACCTGCAGGACCTTGACCCGCACCTCGTGTGCGTGAGATGTCTGGGACCTGGTCATGGTCTGGACCACCCCTGCCGCATCTGTGCTGACCTGCCCGCTGAGGTACAGGAGCGCCGGGCCGCTCTGCTTGAGTTAGCCCAAAAAGGCGCGCGAGAGGCCGCCCCGCAAGGGCTAGCCGGAGAACGCACGCGAGAGGCCGCCCCGCAAGGGCTAGCCGGAGAACGCACGCGGGCACGGAGGGCTGAGTCCGTGGAGACCCAGGATACTCAGCCGGACGAGCCGGATTGGTCGTCCGATAGAGAGGACGAGAGCGAGGCGAGCACAACCTACTCTCTCTTCGGCGGCGTGGAAACTCCTGACGAGGAAGGAATGGACCCGGGGCCGGAGCCCCCCTCCTCGCTGAGCTCTTCTCCCATAGGTGAGCTACTGCGCGCACTCCCCACCATCATCAAAGAGGCTGCAGAGACTGCAGGCGTGGATGCCCCAGTGCCGCCGACGCCGGAGCCCGACGGCATGCTGGGGAGGTTTAGCGCCACTCCGAACCGACGCGTGGACCCAATATGGCCACGTTTCCCGGGCGTCCTGAACCACTGGGCAGGGGGCACAGCAGACCCTGCAAAGATGAAGGCACCCGTGTCGGAGTACGCTCCCGTAACGAAGGTGAAGGGTTTCACCGAGCAGGGTTTCCCGTCGGTGCCCCCCCTGGAGCTGGGCCTAGCAGAGGTTTTTAGCGCCAAAAAGGCTAGGCTGGACCAGAAGCCCGCCCCATCCGGTAAGCTAGACCAAACAGAGCTACAGCTAGCTAACCGAGTGTACCAGAGCTCCATGCAGGCTGCAGCAGCAAGCAACAACGTGGCGCTGGTTGCGTATCACATATCTAAGCTGCTGGGGAAAGCTGAGCTGCCGGAGCAGCTGAAGAGCTCGCTCTGCACGATGGTAGACGTGATTCTGCACCTGTGCGGCGCCTCCACCGTCTGCCTGTCCCGCAACACAGGGTGGCTAACCATGATCCACCGCTCCGTCTGGCTACGCCAGGCGCCGAACATGCCAGAGTCCATAAAGACGGACCTGCTCCAAGGAGCGCTCTCATCGGAGGACCTGTTCGGGACAAGTCTGAAGGACTTTAGGGAAAAGTCCAAGAAGGCAGAGGAAACGTCTGAGACTGTGAAGAGGCTGATTGAGGCTCAGCGACCCCCACGGAAGTGGAAGGACGATCGCCAGCAGAGGCAGCAGTACAGACAGTCCACGGCTGCAGCTGCCTCCAACAATGCATCCCCCCAGAACCACCCTCCATACAAGGAGCAGCGGTATCAGAACCAGTACCAGAACCAGTTCCGCAAGCCGCCTGCCGCGCAGCAGTTCCAGAAGGGCGGTCGCAATCAGGGGCAGAACTGGTCAGGACAAAACTGGTCGGGGCAAAAACACCAGCAGCAGTACCAGCAGCCACGCAAGCGCGAGCAGAAGAAATGACTGGCTGCAGGGAGTGTGCATGAAAGAAGTTCTGTGTCTGATTTGTTTTCAATAAATCAAGAGAGTGAACAGAATGTGGTTTCTTTTGTGTCGAGCTCGTCCGTGGGGTCATGTCGCCCTCTAGCGGCTCAGGTATGCACACTTCCCACCACTGAAAAAAAGCTGGTCTCCAATAAACAGCTTTCTTCTTCAAAACTCTACAATACCAGGTATTTCACATCCTTCAATGAACCCTCACAGCCGCAGCCAGGTCATCTGCGCTGCAGCTCTGAGCGTAGCGGGAGGAAACGCGTCTCTCAGAGCGAACACGAGCCACCGCTGAAGCGGAGAGCAGTGTGTAGCGGAAGTGACGTTTTCCCTCCACGCGGGTTCACCTCCACTACAAGCTCGAGGGAGCCCGACTGTCCCTTTCCGGTCAGGGCTCCCGTGGGCCACTCACGTGGCGGAGGTAGAGCCCTCGAAATGGTTAATGACCATGTCACGCGCAAACGATCACGCGCACGCGCGCCCACTGTCAGAGAGTCACGCCCAGTGGAGGGAGCTGTGCACTCTCGACAAGTGGATGGACGCGCTCATCCGCAGAGGTTATGCGCTTCAATTCGCTGCAAAACCTCCTCCTTTCAGAGGAATATTAAAGACAGAGCTGACAGACTCGGAGCAGACCTCCTCCCTGAGGACAGAGATAACAGAGCTGCTGTCAAAGGGAGTGGTTGCCAGAGTACC
>JBBPBX010004539.1:58172-72376 GCA_038048925.1 Garcialebias charrua | reverse complement strand
GCTGAGAAAGCAGAAAGCTTAAACGACTAGAAGGAAGTGGAGAGAGCACAGTTGTGCCCAGTTAGGCTTAAAGAAGCAGAAATTGGCACAAACAAGTGATTTTAAAACGAGCCGAAATCTGCTACCAAATAAATAAACAGCTGAATAGTAGCTTAAAAAAAGTCTGAAAGCTTAAAATAACAGAATGGAGAGCACGCATTTTTGCTGAATTAGGCAGAAGCATAAAATGAGTGCAAAAAAATGTGGAATTAGCTGGAAAAGCTCAAATTAGCTAAATAGTAGCTGAAATAAGCTTAAAGGAGCAGCTGAAATTAGCAGAAAATTAGAAGCACAAATGTAGTTATCAGAATAAAGCAGAAAGGTGCACAAAACAGCTGAAAGAATCTGAATTTTTATTTTATTTGCAGGAAGCTGAAAGAAGCTGAACCAGAACAAAATGTGAAAGCAGTAAAAGGTTGTAAACACATCCAAAGATTTGAAGAATGTAAAATAAGCTCAACTCATTTTCTATGAGAAAAAACGTGGAAGGCTAAATATTTCAAAAAGCTAAAGTTGCACCAATACCAAAAGTCATAGCAGGATTGTCCAGAAAAAGCTGAATGTTTTGAGATTTGGTTTGTTGAAATAGCTTGAAAACTGCGGGACGAGAGATGCAGAAAAATGTACGGTAAATTTAGTTTAAAGAACCCGGAATAGTAAATATAAACAGTATCACAATAAGCATTCACAGTATTCTAACATCAGAGACTAAAGACACTGCAGTCAGTCAGTAAGGCTACATATACACTGTAGAAACATAATGTGGGCTCCGTCTTTTCACCAGAGTTTTCCCTGATTGTTGACATTTTTCTCAAATTTCCTGAGATTACCCCGTCTGGAAAATGTGAGTTTTTCCAGTTTTCCTCTGATTTCCTGAGTGGCTGTGGACCCCGTCAGTGGGGGCTTTGCAGAGTCCGAGTTGAACAAAAGAAACACCCTGAAAATGATTATTTCCAGTTTATTGCAGTCCCACGACATGAACAAAGCAGGGATTTGTTAATGAGGTTTTGAAACTGAAACAGCATTTCTCAAATATAAAACACGGATAGTTTCCAGTTTCCTTGCTCAGCACCCAGTTTGAAAACGAGTCAGTTCGTCGAACGCAAAGAGAATCTGTGGAGCAAACGATAATACTTTGTAAACACTGATACGCCCTCCTTCCCCCTGGTATGTTTGCCTTTCGGAAATGAAAAATCCAAGATTTTAAATTATATCAGAAATCAAATGTGCTGCGTTACAATAAAACGCGTACAGAGTGGAAAAACCCCGCACACGTAAACCCCAACAGAACTGCCCAACACTGTCGAACATCTGGAAGACTGAACTCAGAACCGGCTGTTTTTTTTATAGTAAACTCGGTGTTTAATACTAAAATAACGCCCACAGTTATCCAGATTATTGTTCTTAAATGCAGCTTTAAGCAACATCCTTGTTAGAAAAAGCTCATTTCTTTATCAGGTTACAAAACGTTCTTTAAATGCTAAAAAATTTCCTGCGTTATAATCACGTGAAGCGTTTAAAAAGCCCCAAAGAGACGGATCATTTTAAATAATCCAGTCAACTCCAGCTTCGTTTGACTCTTCACACGATGGTTTTACAGTAAAAAAAAACTCTGCAAGGAAAAACAAAAAGGAGAAAAACACCAAATTCAATTTGTGTTAAACTGTAAACCGGTACTTGAAATAGAGGCACTGCTTGTTTTTGTTCAATGGCTTTCTGAAGATCAACAGTGCAACAAGAAACACAGCTGCTTACCATACAATTAAATGGAACAAAATTGTATTAAAAATGTATTGTTTCAATTAAGAGGCAAACCACTGAAATTATATCGGTTCATACTTGGGTTGAACTCTTTGGAGCAAGTCGTTTTGCACTGGAATGATCAAACGTGTGTTATAAAAAAATCGTTAGGCACATCCACTGTAGGAACATAGAAAGGTCATCCCACAGCCAAAAATTAAAAAAAGGATTAAATTAAGCTCTATTTACACTCTGAGTTAGTCAACACTTGGTCATACCAGTGTTTTAGTGTTACCGTACGCTTAAAAGTCAAAAGTAGTCCATAGCTAAACAAGTGTCTCGTTGCTTCTTGAGCCGTGGATCTGTTTCACGGCTGCGAGGCGACAGCTGCGTGCAGCCAGGAGAGGGCTCTGTCAAGGGAGGCGAGCAACGGAAAAAAAGGCAACTCCCAGAAAATAAGCCACCGTTCATGTGATGAAACTGTTTGTGCTCGTGTTCCCCTGGATCTCCAAATATAATGCATATTATCAGACGTTTTTGTTTGCTCACTCACAGCAGAAGTCCTTTTTGTTTCCACCTTCTAACACAGGTTGATACTTGGATCGTTGCAGGGATATATAAAACAAAAAACAAAAAAAAGAAAGTTCTGTAAAGACTCAAACATGCGTCTCTTAAAAAACACTCCGTTTTCTTTTTCTTTTAGTTTTGTCTCCCTCTTAAGGAGTATTAAGGAGCATGCTGCTGAAGATGTCTATGAGGTTGTCCAGTCCCCACAGGTAGCCTTCCTCCCTGTTGCCCTCAACCCAGGGAGTCCTGTGGTCCAGGGTCATGGGGGCCGGCAGGGGAACCGTCTTCCCAAAGTCGATCATCCAAACTTTGGCCTTTCCGGAGGCGTCGTGCACGAACAGAAGAGAGCTCCCCACAACCTACGAAGGAGAAGCCGGGAGAACTCGGGTCAGAAGATCCCAACAAATCTGCAGTAAAGGAGGACGGGTTCGTTCGGAGAAAAGCGAGCGTCTCACCTCGTGCGTCTTGAAAAAATGTGACTGCTCGAGGACGCAGCGAAGTTCCTCCAACCGCTGCAGGTAAAGTTTCTGAAAAAAAATAAGGAAACAGAGAGAAGCATGTGGCAAATTAGAACAAAAACAGGAAGTTGCAACACAGATACAAAAGAAAATGTTCTTTTTCTTCCCACACAGTCTGAACTTTATCCTTCACACCAGAGGCTGTTCGAACATCAAACATGAAGCAACCAAAAACACGGGAAAACTGGGACAGTAACGACCTGCCTTTATTAAAAGTAGCAGAACCTCTGGGGTAACACAACAACAAATAAGTGACAAAACCCAACGTAGAAACTCACCTTTACCATGTTAAACCTTACACAACAGAGCAACAAGCATCAAGTCGCTGTTCGCCCATTTCTTGTCCAGACAAGCTGCGATGCGGCGAGCGAGAAACCGGAGACAATAATTGGTCCCTCATCTAACAAGACACCAAGTGAACGAGCAATACGAGGGACTTTGGGTGGAGTTCAGCACTTTTTGAGAGCGGTTTGCTGGCAGCAGCGTCAAATTTACATTTTCATTTGAACTCATTTGGCTGGTTCTCCAACTATCAGGTTGGAGGCAATGTGTTCGACATAACGAGACTTCATCTAGCTACCTAATGGTGTGCCACAAGGCTCAGTTTTAGGACCCACTTTTTTTTTTACAATTTATATAAGTAATGTAAGTCAAAACATTCCTGACGCATCCTTGCATTACTATGCTGATTATACTTTCATTCATTCATTCAACCTTTATTTTGGCAGGTTAAGCCATACAGTTGTTTATTGTCGAGCTAACACAGTTGCCAAGGTTTTCCAGCATCTACAGTCTGCATGTGACACCATTCAGTCAGACTTGTTCCATCTAAATACTGACAAAAGCAAAGGAATGTTGTTTCCCAGCAGAAAGTCAGTGCCAGCAACTCTTCCTATCTCATCCATGCATGGTGTTCCTACTGAGTTTGTGGATTCTTACAAATACTTTGGAATTTTGTTCGATGCACTTTTAAACCACATATTGAAAACTTGATAAAGACACTGAAATTAAAACTGGGTTTCATTTTCAAAAATAGATCTTGTTTAACTCTGAATGCCAGAAAACACCTTGTAGCTGCTATTTTCCTACCGGCCACTGACTATGGTGACGCTATTTACATGAATGCCCCTGCCAGCTGATTACAGATGTTGAACACTGTCTACCATGGTGTGCCAAGATTCATAACTGGTTGTAACTACCGTACTCATCACTGCACTCTGTACTCCTTGGTGTTCGTCATCATTATCTACATGTGGGCTCTCACACCAGTTCATTTTCATCTATAAATCTCTCCTTGTCTGTTACCTTCTTATATCTCCTCCCACTTATAACGACGTCAGTGCAGTTACAGCGTGCACTCTCAGGCCATCATTACCCGCAGCGTTCCCTCAGTGCGGACTGAACTTTTCCTACTCAGCTTCTGCAACCTGGAACACGTTGCAACAAGAACTGAAGTTGTCCAACTTAATTTCTTTAGGAGGCTGTAAACATTTGATAAGGTCAACAGAAACATCAAAGCAAATATGTTCTTGTTTCAAGTATTTGACCTTGTTTTGTGGCACCTTGATTTATCGTTTTAGAACACTACCGGTACCGGTACTTTTCTTTTTGTTGCATTTTCACTGTAATTTATTGTTGTCTGTACTTTATATGTTGTTTGTCTAAAACAGGTCTCTCTTGTAAATGAGTCCTCGTGACTCAATGAGACCAAGCTGTAGAAATAAAGATTGAATGAATGAAAGACAAACTAAGATACAGTACAGTACTTGTTTCCTGACATGCTTAAACATTTCTCCTGTTTTTCTTTGTATTTCCTGCCCTTTGATTATCAATTTCTTTGATGACCAACCAGAATCTGAGTGTTGCCGTTGACAAAGTCCTCCAGGGCTTGCATCACTTGGTCTCTCTGCTTCGTCTTCTTGAAGTTGGTGTTGCGAGTTTTTTCGGCTTTCTGTGGATAAAGGAAACATGATTGAGGGTTTTTTGGGGATGATATTCTGATTTACACATAGAAAATTATTCCTTTTAGTAACTAAACATTTTGAATGACACCACAGAATCGTGGGATCACATTTTTCTTCAGCCAAAGATCAAAAACGAAAATAGATTTTGATCAGAGTCTCAACGATTGATATTTGGACTGGGGGAAAAAAGGCACAGGAGAAATTTTCATTTGTATCTTTGAAGCATGCAAATGAAATATTTCACACCCTGTTGATTTTTTTTTCATATGAACAGCTGCATGTTCAAACACTGCTTTATACGGTAGTTCCACTTTCTCGTCAAACAGATGTGTCCGTCTAATTGTTTACTTCGTGTAGAAACCTGCGTCAGGGCTCTGCTCTCCTGAGCAACACACAGCTACATCCAGGCATGCGAACAGACCCAACTCTGACCTTAATGCCTTCGATGCGGAAGCCAAGCGTAGCGGTGGAGCTGAGCGTCTCCCGCCACTGCATGTATCGGGGTTTGAGGACCCCCTGCTGAGCCCGCTCCTCCTCCGTCGGGGCCCCGGGGTCCACCGCCATCATTTTCTCAAACATGTCCTTCCGCAGACGTGGACGCTCTCTTGCCTTTTTAAGCTCCTCTTCCAAGTAGGTCCTGAGATGCAAACGACTCGTTTATTTTTGGCGTTTTTCGTTCACGCCGACATCAATCCAGTCCTTTTTTTTTTTTTTACTGCATTTCAATACATTTTAAGATTATGCTCGATATCTTTTAAATAAATAGGATGAAACGTGGACAACAATGCTCCCTGCAGTCAGTGTGGTCTTGGAAAACTGTCACTACCTGCTGCCCATCTTGCAGTCCATGATGGTGGGCGAGTCAAAGCTAACCAGCAGGTCGTCCATCACGTTGTAGTCCTGCTCGTCTCTCTGCACCACACCGTAATATCCAGGCACGAAGGGCTGCAGGATGTCGTTCATCAGCTTCTGCAGACACTGCTGCTCACACTCACAGTAACGCTTCAACAGCCGCCCGTACTCCTCCAGCTGGAAGTTACCTTGAAGAGAGAATAAAACAACGCAGGGACTTTGAGTTGAGCAAACTTTATCTGTTTTTTTTTTTTTTACTTAAAAGTCACAAGACTGAGCAGCAATCATGAGGTTTAAGTCCTCGTGTTGTTTCGTCGTGGTTTGTATTCAGATAATAAACCTACTTCAGAGGTGCAGCTTCAGATTTATCGATGAAACTAGATCAAATATAAAAACAAAGTAGGGATAAATTAAGGCTCGAGTTATAAACGTTACGAGTGTTAAAATGTTGAAACTAAACGTGCAGGTCTGGTAGAAGTTTCACAAAGTTTGACAAGGACCTTCTGATCCCCGATATTTACTCTTGAGTGTCGTCTTCCCTGAGCTTTCTCTTTTCTTTCTCACTTGGCAGCAGATTTACTCTTTTATTTCCACATCGTCTTTCCTGCTTGTCCTGTTTTATCCTATGCATTTACCTAAAGACTACGACCAGCGTAATAAAGGTAAATCGTGTGACTTCAGCTTCTTTGTGGTTTTCATCAGATTCAGCCGAGTGCTTTGTTTACAGTGAGCTCATATCCACATTTCAGAATTGCACGTACTGGTATCTGGAAAACTACTGGAGTACGGTAACTCATTCAAACTGCCCTGCTTGATACAGTTTATAGTCTTTTATACTTTATTTAGCAATAAGCAATTCCAATTGTCTATTGGCTGTAAAGTTTGTACTGAACAGATGAAAGATGGTATCAGTCTGATACCAAAGTTCATGCTCCATAATCGTCTTGGCATAAAAATTTAAAAAAAGAAACCGTCCAGATGACCTGACTGAACATTGTTGCATCAATGTTACATGTTGGCTACGGTACGGCAGCTTACCTGTATGACCCGCCAGCTGCACCCATGAGCGTTGCTTTTTGAAGGACTCGAGAAAAGGGGACCAGTGAACCATGTTCTTCAACTTGTTCCAGGACTTGCTCTGCAAAACGAAAAACCAAAAAATCTCATCATGAATTTAAAAAGTGTGGTCGGTCACGCAAATGACAAATCTGAAGCCCCACACTGTTCTTTTTGTTTGCGTCTTAGAAAGTCTAACAAAGCACTGGTTAAAACGAAGGCCACAAGAATAATTATTCATTAAAGGAAAGCACACCCTGTAGTGCACGTACACACACACCCACGTAGACATTGGACAAACCCTCCCCTTTAGCCAAGGCCAGGTGCACAACTACATGCCAAAGACCATTCATAAAACATTTACCAAAGGCAGCTCGGTGGTGTTGTAAAACAAAACGTTACTGTCTAAAAGTGGATCTGTGGGTGTCAGAAACGGTGATCTGTGATGAAAACACCAAAGCAAGGACAGAACGCAGCAGGGACTTCGACGTAAACAAATCCAGACGAACCAGGAACAAGTGATTAGAGGTGTGTGGGAAATCCCAGTGAGCGGACAGTTTTCTTTAAACGGGGATCCATTGTGTTCGTCAAATTGTTTACTTTCTTCTCAGTTTATTTTATAGACAGAGGATTTATTGGCGCAATATGCAAATAAGTGTAAAACCAGATACGGTCCCGATTAAAAGAACATAAAAATCTGAATGTGCGTGGTGGCAGCAGGTTCACGTGAGCTTTGGAAACGTTTAAAAAAAACGTGTTTTTATAGCGTTGTGTGAAAAGCTGCTCGTCTCACTCTGCATTCTTTCTCCAGCTGCTTCTCCGAAACTGGAAAAACATACAACCAGACACAACAGGTCTGACTTTACAAGAGCGGGGGATTAAAGGAGTTTTTTTTTGTAACCTCCAAGTCGAACAGATTCACTCGTATTATAAAAATGTTAAATCTGTTAGCACTAACTGGAAATCAACCATCCTAAAAGTTAAGTTTAGGAAAAACGTATACGTCAAATGCTATAATGGAATTAATTGAACAAATAACTACAGCGGTTGATCAGAAAAAATATTGTCTTGGGACTTTTGTTGATTTGAAAAAGGCCTTTGATACTGTGGATCATACCATTCTTATCGACAAATTGAGTAAATATGGTGTGAGAGGACCAGCATTGCAGTGGGTAACTAGCTATCTCAGCAACAGGAAACAATTTGTACAAATAAATGATGCAAGATCCAACCTCTGTAATATTACATGTGGAGTCCCTCAGGGCTCTACCATTGGACCCAAGTTATTTATTCTGTATGTTAATGACTTGATTAAGGTGTCGGTAATTCTCAAATGTATCCTTTTTGCTGATGATACAACTTTTGTTTGTTTTGGTCATGATATTACACAGATCTTTGAGTTTATGAAGATGGAATTAGCAAAAATACAAAATTGGTTTAATCTAAATAAATTGTCATTTAATTTAGATAAAACTAAACACATGATATTTGGTATAAAAAAAACATACTGTTGATAATCCATTTATGATTGATGGTGTTGAGATCTGTCGTGTTAGTGAACTGAAATTTCTGGGTGTCATCATTGACGACAAACTGACGTGGAAACATCACATAAATTCAGTAAAGACAAAGATAGCGAGATCTATTGCCGTTCTGTATAAAGTCAGGAACCTGTTAAATGATAAAGCTCTGTACTTGTTGTACAACACAATTGTTGTTCCACATATAATTTATTGTATTGATATCTGGGNTTGACATCTGGGGTAAAACATGTAAAACTTTAAGGGAACCTGTTTTTTTGTTACAGAAAAGAGCTATAAGAATAATTACCAGAAAAAGTTATTGTCACCCATCTAGCACACTGTTTCACCAATTGAAGTTGTTAAAGTTCAGTGACTTTGTGGATTACAATATTCTGTCAGTCATGTTTAGAGCTCATAAAGAAGAATTACTATTTAATATCCAAATGCTTTTTGTTAAACGTCAAAGCTGTTACAATCTAAAGGGAGAAGACATTTTTGTTAAACCTAAATATAGAACCAGTTCGAGGGGTCGGTCAACCTCCATTCAGGGAATTGGTTTGTGGAATGTTTTGGATACTGAAATTTAAAATGCCGCTTCATAATTTAAATTTAAGAAATTAATCAAAATTATTACAGGGATGTATATAAATTGGTTTTTTGTGTGTTATTTTGTAATTTTATGATTATGAGTTATTTTTATTATGTTATTTGTTGATGATTTTTTTGTTTGAATTGACTGGTAGTAAAAGGGGGCAGATATAAGATTTTCTCTTCAGTCTGCCACCCTTCATTTTATTTCTTAATATTGTATAGTTACATTTGTGATTGTTTTTTTGTGTGTGTTATATTTTAAAATGAATAAATTTAAGAAAAAAATAAACCAGAGGCATGCAGACGATGAGCTTGGTTAAAATAAAACTTGTTTTATTAAAATATGAAAAAGGGCTAACGTTGCAGCCACAAAGCACAGGGGAGCACAAAAGGGAGGAACGAGACATCTGACAGGTAGTCAAGAAAGTGAAGCCCTGTTACAGTGGTGACCAGACATAGTTTACGTAGAATAAGGGAAAGTGGAACATGGCAGGTGGTAAGTTGACTGGGGAGGCTGGCTGAGGGTGAAAATGATTTCAACCTGGAGAGACTCACAAAACGAGAGAGAATAATACAATTAAAAGGTTTTATTATAATTATAATAATCATTTTATTTAAAAGCGCCTTTCAGGACACCCAAGGACACTTAACAAACCAATACAGTTCAAACATTATCAGTGACAAATTGAAATATAAAATACATAAAGATTATAAAATGCAAAATAATAAAAATACATTTAGTAAAGTTAATGATAAGCTAGTCTAAAGAGATGTGTTTTCAGGGCAGTCTTGAACAGAGAAAGGGAGGTGGTGTTTCGAAGGTCTGGCGGTAGAGCGTTCCAGAGGTGAGGGGCAGAGCAGGTGAAGGCCCTGCTCCCCATGGTGGAGAGGCGGGCAGAGGGTACATGGAGATGTAGTGAAGAGGAGGATCTGAGAGAGCGTGATGGGATGGAGATTTGTAGGAGGTCAGATAGATAAGGAGGGGCAAGGTTGTGGATAGATTTGAACGTGAGGAGTAGAATTTTGAAGATGATGCGTGATTTAACCGGGAGCCAGTGGAGCTGCTGCAGGACAGGAGTGATGTGGTTATAGTAGGAGGTTTGAGTGATGACACGGGCAGCTGAGTTCTGGACCATCTGTAACTTGTGGAGAGATTTGTTGGGGAGGCCGTAGAGAAGGGAGTTGCAGTAATCGATACGGGAAGTCACAAGACTGTGCACCAGGATGGCTGTGGAGCGGGGTGTGAGAGAAGGACGGAGACGGTTAATATTACGGAGGTGGAAATAGGCAGACCGAGTAATATTGTTGATGTGTGAAGTGAAGGAGAGAGTGGTGTCGAGGATGACACCGAGGCTCTTGACCTGAGGGGAGGGGGATAGCAGAGAGTTGTTAAGGGGGACGAGAAGATGTTCTGATTTTGAAATAGAGTTTTTGGTACCGACGAGAATGATTTCTGTTTTGTTGCTGTTTAGTTGAAGGAAATTGTTAGAAAACCAGTGATTTAGCTCGTTGAGACAGTCGGTGAGGATGGAGGGTGGGTGGGTGGAGTTATATATGTATATATATATATATATATATATATATATATATATATATATATATATATATATATATATATATATATATTAGGGGTGTAACGGTACGCTAAAATCACATTTCGGTTCGGTTCAATTACAAGGAGGGCTCGGTTCGGTTTATTTTCGGTTTATTTTCGGTAAAAAAAAAAGACAAAATAAAGACTTACAAAATGTTTATTTTGAAAATATGCCAAAAATATGTTTGTATTGTATTGTAGTAATAAATAAAAGTGACCCATTTGGATGATATTTTAAATAAACAGCACTCTACAATAAATAAATTATATTAAAAATAATAAAAATCTTAATGAATACAATAACAGTCAGAACCAGAACAATAAGCAGCAACAGACTGTTTACAATCTTAACTAATAAAGTTTTTGTCCAGTAGCACCAGTGTGGCTGTATTTGTCCTCATTACTCACAACCTCTTCTTGGTGGGACTGGTCCTGGAACAGTTCCAGAGTTCAATTCAGTCATCACACACTTCTTAGCTGCAGCAGGTGATCTCTGGTGGATTTCCCTGAAGTGGAAGGAGAGCAGCTACCTCTGTAACTGGAAATACTGGAAATAAAACACAGAGGTAAAAAAATAAGTTAATAAGATTATAATTTTAAATAATAATAAATTATAAATAATAATTATAATAAAATAACAATACCTCTTGAACGGTTGAATATCTCACTCATCATCAGGGCAGGGTTTAAATCAGCTCCAGGACTTGTTGACCATCAGTTTTAGTTTTTTCATAAAGAGCTGAACTTTTTGACTTAAGTGTTGACGTGATGGATGTCTCATAGCAAGGATCAACTGTGCATTAAAAACTTTCAGACTTAGATTCAGAGCTTTAAAAACTCATACAGTTTGTGTTATTGATCTGGACCCATCTAAATTACCTGATGAAGTTGTTTAAATGCAGCTGTGTTGTTAGCGCACTTTGTAGAAGTTGTTTAAATGCAGCTGTGTGGTTAGCGTACTTTGTAACAGCTCGTTCACGTTCTGATGACGTAGTTTCCAGCGCGTTCACGTTAGACGTGTTGCTGCTGCAGATCCAGTCTTCATGAAAAAACGTCCACACACACAGCTTTGTGCGCTCGTCTTTTAACAAGAAAACCATAACGTTAACAAACAGGAAACCGCAGCGAGAAGCTAACGGCTAATGCTGCGCGTGCTGCGAGATAATAGCTCCGTGCTGAAACGCGCCCAGGAAATTTTGTTCCGCGGCGCACATATTAACATTCAATGAGTGAAAAAATAACCGTTTCGGTACAGCACGTTCGGTTCGGTCCACCTCCGTACCTTTTCGGTTCGGTACACCAACTACAACCGTTACATGCCTAATATATATATATATATATATATATATATATATATATATATATATATATATATATATATATATATATATATATATAGAGGCAAGATGGCCGCGCTCAGACCAGCCGCAGCTTCATGGGCTCCCAGAACATCCCCAGTTTTTAGTAGTTTTAATAGTGTTTTTGTACCTGACTCTGCGCGTTTTTTGCGGGTGAATTATAGCCGAACTGAGCTGTTAAGAATTGGAGCGGATTTACCACAAGGCACAGCTGAAATCAGCAACGAACTCAAATCAGAGCTCGGAAGATTGGATCTGCTAAGATCATCTTTCTGGAAGCAGATGCGCTCCGGAGGAAAGAAGAGGAAACGGTGCTCTCGAGGGAAAAAGCGTGGCTGTCGAGCAGGAATTATGACGAGACTGCGGGCAGACGCTAAAACCGGGAGACCCCCGATGCCGGCTCTTTTTCTGTCCAACGTGCGCTCGCTGGACAACAAGATGGATTTGCTTCGTCTGAGAGTAACAACGTCGGAGGAGATGAGGAGATGCTCGGTGGTTTGCCTCACGGAAACGTGGATCAATGAGGACACTCCTGACTCTGTTTATGAGTTGGATAATAGGCTATTTTTCAGAACGGACCGGTGTATCGAGACTACGGGGAAAGCACGAGGCGGAGGCGTCTGCATTTACGTTAACAAAGACTGGTGCACGAACTGTGCCGTTATCAGCAGGATCTGCTCAGCTGCTGTGGAGCTTTTAACAATAAGATGTAGGCCACATTACCTCCCCCGCGACTATTCAGCAATAATAATAAGCGCTGTTTACATAGCACCCGATGCTAATGCCAACGACGCCCAGGGAGAAATTCATGACTTACTCACCTCGCTGCAGTGTAAATATCCTGAGGGGTTTTTCATTGTCTCCGGGGACTTCAATCATGTGGATTTACGTGTCATCCTTCCAACCTTCAATCAGCACGTTTTCACAGCAACACGAGGAAATAAGACGCTAGACCAAGTCTTCACGAATGTGAAGGGGGCGTACACGGCGAAGCCACGCCCACCGCTCGGGGCTTCCGACCATCGCTCCCTGTTATTGGTCCCTAGACAGCTACCCCCACTCAGACGTTCCAAGCCGGAACAAAGAGAGATCACATTGTGGCGCCAAGATAGTTCCCCCATGCTAAGAGACTGCTTTGAAAACACAAACTGGTCTGTCTTCAAAGAGGCAGCTACGAATGGAAGTTCAGTTGACCTGGAACTTTATGCTTCCTCAGTCCTGGGTTACATCAGTACATGTGCTGAAAATGTATCCATAAGAAAGTATGTTAAATTCTACCCCAATCAAAAACCCTGGCTAAATAAGGATGTCCGCACCCTGCTGGCAGCCAGGGACACTGCTTTCAAGTCTAGAGATACTGAGGAGTTGAGAAAGTGCAGGAGAGAACTGGATGATGGCATAAAGAAGGCCAAAGCCGCGTATGCACAGAGGATCGAGGGTCAGTTCATCTCACATGATCCACGGAGCATGTGGCAGGGCATCAAATGCTTAACAGACTACAAGGGCAAAAGCAAACAATGCCCCAGGGACCCATCCTGCCTGATGCCCTCAATAAGTTTTATGCACGTTTTGATGATCCAAACAGACCTGCTAGCACCAGACTCACCTCATCACCAGATGAAGAGCATCTCAGGGTGTCCGCAGCAGAAGTGAGAGGCAGTCTCAGAAAGATTAATCCTCATAAAGCAACCGGACCAGACAACATCCCAGGGAAAGTTCTGAAGGAATGTGCGGACCAGCTCTGTGAGGTGCTGGCTGACATCTTCACCACCTCACTTGCACTGGAGTCAGTTCCCACCTGCCTGAAGACCGCGACCATCATCCCAGTCCCAAAGAGCTCCACAGTGACTGGTCTGAATGACTATAGACCGGTGGCCCTCACCCCGATAGTCGCTAAATGTTTTGAGAAACTGGTCATGTCCCACATCAAGACAACCGTCAACATCAGCGAGGACCCTCATCAATATGCATACCGCGAGAACCGATCAACAGAGGACGCCATCTCCTCTGTGGTCCACACTGCTCTCACCCACCTGGATCAGAAGGACTCATACGTGCGTCTGCTCTTTGTGGACTTCACATCTGCCTTCAACACCATGATCCCCCAAACTCTGATAGACAAACTATCTACACTTGGACTAAGCCCCTCTATTTGTAACTGGGTACTAGACTTCTTAACAAACAGACCACAGTCCGTGAAGATCCACAACTTCTCCTCCTCCACCATAACCCTCAGCACTGGCTCTCCTCAAGGATGTGTGCTGAGCCCTCTTCTGTTCACTCTGCTCACATATGATTGTACAGCCACACATCCAGGCTGTCATATTGTTAAGTTTGCAGATGATACAGCTGTGGTGGGATGCATCACAGATAATGATGAATCCAGCTACAGACAGGAGGTG
>JBBPBX010004539.1:0-28971 GCA_038048925.1 Garcialebias charrua | reverse complement strand
TAGATAGATAGATAGATAGATAGATAGATAGATAGATAGATAGATAGATAGATAGATAGATAGATAGATAGATAGATAGATAGATAGATAGATAGATAGATAGATAGATAGATAGATAGATAGATAGATAGATAGATAGATAGATAGAGAGAGAGAGAGAGAGAGAGAGAGAGATAGATAGATAGATAGATAGATAGATAGATAGATAGAAAATAGAGTACTGTAGATAGATAGATAGAAAGAGAGAGAGAGAGAGAGAGAGAGAGATAGATAGATAGATAGATAGATAGATAGATAGATAGATAGATAGATAGATAAAAAAAAAGTAAGATGAAACTGAATATATGCTTCCATTAGGTAAAGTTATTAAACAGCATTTTCATTGTTATGCTGAGGATACACAGTTATATTTGTCCATGAAACCCAATGGATCCAATCAGCTACTTAGACTACAACAGAGCCATATATATAGAGAGTTCCGACACGCTTTGATCTCGCCGACAGGCGGTCAATCGTTCCAAACAACGGCTATGGAAACCTTGTGGAGCTGCGCCCTCTGGCGGCGACGGAGCGCTACTGCAGGCAGCTTCAGACTGTAACCAGAGCCATGGAACAAATCGCCCCCTCCATGACCCACGTGACTTCCGCATTCCATTCTTACAATGGAACTCTATGGGAGTGTCGCAACTCTCACTTTATAATAATAATAATAATGTATTTTCCTGTCATCTGCGTATGTTTCCCATACACAGACGAAATTCGTCTCTGCATTTAACCCAACCACCTACCAGGTGGTGCAGTGAGCAGCCCGAAAGCGCCCGGGGAGCTGGAGAAATAGGTTTGCACTCATAGACACCCCAAGGTGGGTATGGGCCGGGGCGCGAACCCACGTCCTTCGGGTCCCAAGTCAAAAGCCCTGCCACTAGACCATCTTTATATGGCTCTGGACTACAAGCATGTCTTAAAGACATAAAAACATGGATGACCCATAATTTTCTGCTTTTAAACTCAGACAAGACTACGATTTATACATTTTTGTAGGTTTACTTCTAACCTACAAAGCTCTCAACAACCTAGCTCCATCTTATATTATAGATCTTGTTGTTCCATATTTTCCCAACAGAGCACTTTACTTGGGCAGTATGTGGCTGAGTGGTTAAAGCAGTCGTCCTCCATTGCAAGACTTGGGGGTTCGATTCCACCAGCAGTCAAATGCCAAAGTGTCCCTGGGCAAGACACTGAACGTGTGTCTCATCGGTGGATGAATGTGATAAAGCACTGATTAATCTTTGTATAGATATAGTAGAGTGCTGTATGAATGGGTAAATAAGGACACAGATTTGTAATAGAAAGATGCTATACAAGTACAGTCCATTTACAATTTACCCGTACTTTCAGACTGCAGGCTTACTTCTGGTTCCTAGCGTTTCCAAAAGCAGAATGAGAGGAGAACTTTCAGTTATCAGGCTCCTCTCTTGTGAAACCAACTTCCAGTTTCTGTCTGTGAGACTGACACATTGTCTAGTTTTAAGACAGGGCTTAAGACTTTACTTGTTGATAAATCCTGTAGTTAGGGTTGGCTTATACTGCCATAAGCTTAGGCTACTGGAAGACAAATTGACCTCATTTCATAAAACAAATTGCTACAAATGAATAGTTTTCATTTTATATTATTTCTAACTTAACATGTGATTCTTGACCTGCCACTGTGTATCTGTTCCTCCTTCCTTTTCCTCTCAAACTCAGAAGGTCGAAGCAGATGACCGCTTATCCTGAGCCTGGTTCTGCTGGAGGTTTCTTCCTCATGAGGGCGTTTCTTTCTTTCCACTCTTGCTTTTATGCTTGCTCTGGATGAGAGTCTGCAACGAAGTTAAGATTCAAAGCAGTCTGCTCCTCAGATAAATAATGTTATTAACTTGCTTTTTATTTATATGAATGTTTCTGTTCAGTGCCCTTATTTGACCTTTTCACAGAACGAACGTATGTATCTACCATAGCACATCATTTGCCTGGTGTGTTGGTAAGGTTACCCATACAGAGACACACAATCTCACTCACAAACACACAGGAGAAAAATCTGAACCTACTGCTCAGCTTTGGATTGCAAGCCAAGTTTGAGACAAAGTCCACGGCCCTCCACTGGGCTATCAAACTGAGGCCAAGGCATGCATCCATCTGTGGAAAACATGGAGACTGTTCTCCCACACTGCACAGCTCTGCCTGTATCTACAGATGGTACTACTGAGCAGGAATGTGACATTTGATTTAGTTTCTAGCATGGACAGACCTCACTCACCAGTGAGAAAAGTGGGAGAGGATTTTTTTTCTTTTGCATCCCAAACTAGGAAAAAATTAGCACATGTTTGTTTGAAGGGATCAGATTGGTTTAACACAATTTTAAAATTTAGATGTGTCCAATGAAAGTTTCTCCATGTGAGGCCTATTTCTCAAGATAAATGAGGAATGGGAGGATTGTTCCCATCACTATGCGTGCAACAGTTGAGGAAAGGTCATCATAAGGGGCAAGCATTAATCTGTTTGGTTTTTACAAATGATTATTTTGTAGCTACTCCAGCTTGTGAATAACCTGAGATACAAACTTACATAACAAGTGATACAAGCCAAATGAATAGTGGAAATGTGTGAGGGTGCTGTGAAGTGAACAAGGTTGGTGGCTTCAGGTCTTCTTTGTTTCTCAATTTTGACCTCATCCAACAGGCAGAGTTGAGTTGTGCATTTTTTAATGTTGTTTGAGTGAGCAGGGGACATCAGTGGTAAGTTTTCTCTTTTCATAGAGAGGGACAGCTTCTTTGAGAGCAGCCAGCCATGAATGGAAAATCAACTTGAAATCACTGGTGCAAAATCAAGCATGACGTAGATTCCATCTACACCATGTGGTTCATACAGAGGACCACAAGAAAAAAATCTGGTACCGTATGTAAATTATTTTATAAAGTGAAAGTTTAAGTTTCTAAAAATTTAATATTAAATGTTTGTAATCACAGGATCTACTTAAAGCTTCCCCTTTAAATATGGGCATCAACTGTATTCTCTTAGCAAAAAAAACTCATGAACTAAAAGACACATTTTAACAAAACTCTCAGAAAGTCCTACTTGGATGTACATCTACAACTGATTACCCTTTGAGGTCAAACCAATTCAAGATAACTGCTATTAGAAGACACAAAGATGGCTACAATTCTTGTCAGTTTGGCAGATGTTGAGCTAAA
The DNA here is from genome assembly GCA_038048925.1 of Garcialebias charrua. Taxonomy (NCBI): domain Eukaryota; kingdom Metazoa; phylum Chordata; class Actinopteri; order Cyprinodontiformes; family Rivulidae; genus Garcialebias; species Garcialebias charrua. Next base: position 25,741 of record JBBPBX010004539.1, on the reverse strand, counting down.
ACATGGGGCAACAGAAGAAGACACGCATCCCCAACACATGCTCCAAGCACTGACAGATAATGCAAGCTCTTTGGTAGAACTTTGGCATGCAAGGCAGCAGCTAATATGCATTCCTTCAAGGAATGTTGGTTTTGTTCTTCTCATTAAAAAGTTTGTACTTGTTTGACATTCCTGTTATTTACATGCACTGTTGTATCCACAGCATTTCTTGGATTTGAAGGAAGTGGCTATATATTTTAACTTGTGTATCTTTAAGTAGTCCATTTTTAATTTAAGCCCTTCTCACAAAAGCCCTCAAGCTTGGTCTGAGACGTCTTCTTTATGTTTTGGTATAATTTATCAAAGGACAAAAGTGGCATGAAGGGATGAATCAACCTGCTGCTGTTACGCCTCTATCACCATCGTCATTCAGTATATGAAAGAGTAAGCCAGGATTGCAGAATATGAGCTGGCCACGAGAATTAAAATGAAGGATGTCCAATACACAGTTTATATGTAGAGCTCTACTTCTGAGTTATACACAAGCCCTTGTTTAGTTTCGCTTCACTTATGAAAGTACTTATCTTTTTTTAAATGTGGCAAGCTCAGTTGGTGATTTATAAAGATTAAGAGGCAGCTAAAAGACAAGCTCTTTCTGGGACTACTGCAAAACTGTTTTTAAAAAAAGGCCATTTGAGGTATACTTGTATAATTATCTTGCTGCAGAAACCATACTCTTTTGCCTTTCAGCAGATTTTTTTTCCAAACACTGGTGTTTCTAGAACTTTTTGCTAGTTAGTAAAGTTTTTGATTCCCTCTTTAGGTGAAAACCTCAGATGCCTTAGAGTGCAATAAGTCCAAAACATCACCACCATGCCCTGGAACAACACTCTGTCCTGGTTGAGGACAAAAAACTGTATTCTAAAAAGAAAAATCAAATGTGCAGTGTGCATATATATATATATAAAGGGAATACAAATATTTGCAAAATAAGACATAATAATCAGGAATACAGTACTTCGTTTAGCAGAACGTAACAAAACCGTTAGTGGAATGAGCTGGTGGATAGGCAGTAAATAACCTTATCGCCCTGAAGAACGCTTCCATAGTCCTAGCAAAAACAACTTTGTGGTCACCGTTATGTAAGGGATGTGTTCATATATCTTTTATGCAGGTGAGCCCCTGCTCTGCTTTGAGAGCCCCTGATGGAGGAGTTACTGCATGAGGATGCCAGAACACTCTTCTGCAGCTTCGCCAAGCAGGTAATTCACAAGCAGAGGCAGCATAAATAAAAGATAATGGGCTGCAGCTGACTCCTTTATGCTGCATGCAATTTCACTAATTCCTCCATGTGAAAGTCTTTTCAAAAGAACAGATTCTTGACGTTTTTCCCAATCCCGCCCATTTTAAACTCTTAAACTCTCTTAACTGTGCAGTAGCAATAAAAAAAGATTAAACAAAACTGCACGTGTTGTGGGCAGGTGGCGGTAAAAACAGGGATGGAGCAGTTTGCTTAGTCTGTATGAAAGTGTCTTGCTCTATAATCTGAGTGCATCTGAAATAATAGCAATAAAGATTAATGGGTAATTTCATGCTTAGTGTGAAGCCTTCATCAATAGGCATTAACATACATTGTGTTTGCTTTCATGTAGACAGAATGAAGACATCGGCCCCTTGAAGCATAGCTTGAATGAGGCGAGAAACCACACTTGTGCCAGTGCAAGATGTTTGGAGCAGGATGCACTCATAATCGTTCTTGCTCACTTCGGCTTTTTACACATTTGGCTGACAAATTGTACAAAGTACGCTAGTATAACAAGTGGCATACTCATTCGCTATAGCTACTGGGCAATCGGAGTATCACAAACTCGCAGTGTTTAAAAGGGTGTTGTAGAATGTTCTTTTAACAGAAAATGCTGCAGCACTGTGTGCAACAGTCCAACTCATGTTCCCTAAAAATGTGGGATATCTTTGGGAAACACCGGTGGCCAGCTCTGTTGGTCAGCATTGACTGCATGCATGCTTGTGAAGATAGGTTTTTCATGTCAATTGGTGCACAGAATAGAAGCTGAACTTATCAGGGAGCGCAGACCTCCTGTGTCCTATCTACATGGAGACTACAAGGAAATTGTGACTTCTTCCTTTCCTGTGCATTCACTCTTCCAGTATTTACAAGCTGGCTAGGTGGCAAAAAAGTGTATTTTATAGTTAAGATTCCAGCACCAAAATAATTAATGTAGCTTATGGCTAATAAATTTGGTCATACAGTAGGTCTGTTTTGTGTAATAACTCATAAAGAAGGAAAAGCAAAGCTCACTCACCTCCACAATGTCAGAGTTGGTTCTGCTCTCATGGGGCTCGTTGTACTCTGTGTATTTTAGCAACACTTTGTCCATGTCTGTGCTGGCATACTGGAACAGTTTGTTAGAGCTGTTGAAAATGATGAGGGCTATCTCACAGTCGCATAGTACGCTCAGCTCATAGGCCTTTTTCATCAAACCGAATTTCCTCTTTGTGAAGGTAACCTGGAACACAAAGAAACAAAACCATCCATCATGGAAGAAAATGGTTTGGCTAATTGAAATTGAGAGCAGCAAGGCAAAGCTGTGGTTAGAAATGTCGCTTCTCCGTGAGAAGGTCGCAAGATAGCTTCCCAGCCTGGGGCCTTTCTGGGTCGGATTTGCATGTTCTCCCCACGCTTCAATGGGTTTCCTCTCACAAACTAAAAGCTTGCATGTTAGGTTATTGGTAACTGTAAATTGTTCCTAGTTGTGTGTGAGAGTGTGAATGGTTGTTTGTCTCGTTTGTCTCTATGTAGCCATATAATGGATTTGGGACCTGTCCAGAGGGTACTTTGTCTCTTGCACATTGATGGCTCAGGATAGGCACCAGCTCTCTGTGACTCAGAAAGTAAAAATAGGGTAGAGGATGGATGGACGGACGGACGGATGGACGGACGAACAGACGGACGGATGGGCAAACAAAATTGAAAATCAAAACTAAGTGAACAAAAGTACTGTACTTTTTGGCGTAAAAGTTGCAGGTTTTTTTACTACTTTGCATGTCCTGCAACTTATATGGCAAAGTGACATATTTATGGATTTTTTCCCATATTTTTAGACCCATTTTTGGCTCTGATATGACCGTTTTTCATTTTGGCCAAAAATGGTGCAGTACCAGTTTCGGACGCTATGGGCGCTAAAGAGCCCTCTAGTCTGTTTACGTGCAGACTGTACTGTAGAGTGAGCAGGAGAACAGACAAGACAACATCGATATCAACATCCGGGAGAGAACGAGCGAGAGAACAAAGAGAGAAAATGCAGCCAAAGAGAAAATCCTATTCTGCAGATTTTAAGCTGCAGGTGATTAAATTTGCAGCAGAACACGGCAACCGAGCAGCGGATTGTCACTTTGGGGTGAGTGAAAAATTGGTCCGTGACTGGAAAATTAAAATGCATGCAGGTCTGTTCGCTGCTACTGCATGTCTGGTGCTGCGCGTGCACGTTTTGTTTATGCGGTAGCAAAACTATTTAAATTCAGCTGATTTGACCCTTTTTATTAATTTATTAAGAAAAGTTAAACTGAGACACACTCTTACAATAATGTCAGCTAACAAATATATATATTTTTAGGAGTTTCTGTAGTTAAATTTTAACGAAATGCACCTCTCGCTGAAAAGCGGAAATGCTCTTGTGGGTGCGCGCGTTGTGTTGTTTACGTTTTAAATTCAGCTGATTTGTAATCATTTATTAACAAAAGTTAAACAGAGACACACTTTTACAATAATGTCATCTAACAAATATATTTTATTAGGTGTTTCTCTTGTTAAATTTTAATGAAACGCAGGGTTTCCGCCCGCTGCGTGCGCACGTACTTGTTTCATCAGATGTAGCGAAACAAATTTTTAAATCCAGCTCATTTCACAATTACGTTCATTTATTAAGGAAAAGTTCAGCTCAGACACATATTTGTTATAATTTTTAGCAAACAAATAATTGTTTTTAAATGTTAATCTTCTTAAAGCTTTGCTGTGCGCTCCTGTGGCAGACATTTGCAGCAGAGCTACGGTGAACACTCAGTCGGAGCAGCGGTGACGCGTAACGTCAGCGGTGACGCGCTACATTGGTGGTGACGTCAGGTGCAACATATATGGCGAAGCGACATATTTATGGATTTTTCCAAATTATTGCCAATAATTGGAAAAAGCAACGTATACGGCAGTGCGACTTATAGGCCGAAAAGTACGGTACATGCATGTGAAAACTGAGCAGTTTAAATTTTTTATTTGGCTTTTTTTTTTTTTTTTACAGAAAGGAGCAAGTATTAGACAGTAGAAAAAGTAAAGGTGTGATTTTTAGCTAAATTAGGACCACTAAATGAAAAACTGAAGGAATTGTTTTAAAACAATCTTAAAAAGTAACAATAGTACAAAAAACTCCATAAAAGACCAGCAGCTGTCTATGTGACATTGATATCACTGATTTTTTAATTGAATGAATATGTGAACCTCAGGCAAAATTATGTGATAGCTGGCAAAGCTAAAGGTAATTTAAACTAATTTAAAGATCACACTACCAACTTGTTTTGTATCAAAAATGTATAAATTATTGTAAATGGAGTGCAAAAATAGGTTGTAATGCAAGTACTCCAAATTTTTCACGAAATTATACTGAGGGATGTTTAAATCTATGACAGCAGTAATGCTGCTGTGAACAAGCAGGCAAAAACACAACTCCCCCATCTTTTAGTATGATTGTAATAACACGGCATGTCTGAAATGTCTAGTTATCAGGACAGAGGTCAGGGTAAGAGGCACTATCAGTGAGCTGAGTCAGAGCTTTGGCAGAATCAGGGGTCCATATATTATTGTAGCCCCTGACTCCATGTACGGAAAGCTATCACTGTGGACCAGCATAAAGCCATGTAACGTGAGCCCTCAGATGGGACTTCAGGTCATACATCACTCCAGTTATAACGCAACCCTCTCTGCAAAGTGACTTTCTGTCCTGCATCTCTGCCTCTGTGGCTACTGTGGACCTGTTCACACATCATTATGTTACTGTGCTGCCTTACCGTAATGCTACATTAATTTCTCCAATCAACTACAATTTATAAAGAGGGGGGACATAGTTTGTTTTTTCTTTAAGTTTTGAAACAGAAGAATGTGTTTATGTTGAACAAAGTTACTTTATTTCCACTGAGTGTAATTGGCATCTTTCTCAATGTGTCATTTGAAGTGTAAATTGTGCATTCTAATTGTGTAGGTCTAAGTGCTCTTTCAGATTTAGCGACCTACTACAAGAGGAGCTGAGCAAACGAGATGGCTTTGTTCAACTGTAACTGGCCACAGCTTGCAGCTTTACCCTCATTTTGACGGGTGTAAGTCTGTATACCGGTAATCCTATGTGCTGCATAGTGTGTGGAACTGCACATTCTGCGGGGTCAATCCAGCTGTGATAAATGAATTTAAAATTTTCCACACTACAGGTAATTACAAAAGACCATTATGCCTGCTTTGGACATGGAAGACTAGTCTATGCACCAATTAACAAGGCATATTCTAAAATTAATTTTTTTTTCTCAATAAAACAAAACTAAGCATTTTACTCTGATCATTTTCCCCAAGAAGAAACACAGAAAGGGTGAAGTCAAGAGGATGCGTGTGGGCACTCAATTGACTGTCTATCTACTGTTGCTCTCACCAGATTCTAGTTTCCTCTGAGTCAAAATCAGAGCTAACCACTCCTCTTTCACCTGTTTGCAATTGTGTTTGTTTGTCTAACCAACCGGAAAACACAGACCGCCATGAGGGGAAAACGATTAACAAATTGTATGCTCTTTAGCAGATGAATGAGGCCGTTAAGCTGTGGAGATGTCACCTTTCAGCAGGAAGCTGGAGATGAGACGCTGAGTGAGGACTTTGTTCCACCTGGATGCATGTCAAAGTGCTGACCCAGGTACCGCTTCATTTCAACCCCAGCAGCAGCAGCTATTATGAGGTGTGGTCCTTCACGTTACAAAATAAAACTATCCTGTACTAGCACAGTGAGTTTACTTTGCACTAATTTGCTTATTCTTCTGTTGTACATTTTGAAAAGTTGTCTAATAACATTGGCTTTTTGTTTGAAGTCATGACAAAAAAATCAAAAGCTCAGTGCACAAACAAATATAACTTCCATCCACCCCCTTCTTGCCTTAAGATGACTGGTGCAACAGTGGAAAACCACAGACATCCTTGAGGTCAAGTGGGAGGTTTACTGGTAAAGCTTTCTTACAGTTCACCGTCAAAGATACCCACAAAGGCACTCATTGTGGTTTAAACATTTTTGAGTCACGAATATAGTGAAATGTGGTACATATGTCGTCTAGCTCTCTGACTAATTCATGTAATTCACAGATCACTTGTGCCGTGGATCTTAAATCAGTTGTTAAATGCACAAAAAAGGAAATTATCCACACTTTTATATCACATTTTCAACCTCCTCCTGGTTCCTCAAAGTGCTTTACACTGTCTCTTTTTGCCCACTCAAACAGCCTATTCATACATCGTTTCCTAATACTGTACATAATTGAACTCAACTGCATTGCATTTTTGCTTTCAAGCATATATTGATAAGTATATTGGAGGCAATGGTAAGGGAACTGAGAATCACATTTCTGATCATCCTATTGAAAGACTATAACTGATCCACACTGCACTATAATAACATACAGTAAACTGGAGTGATTCCAACTTCAGGTCATTATCACAGCTCACACAAACCGTAGCGGCATTTCATTTAAACTGCACAAGGCTGAAACTCTCGCAGTGACAAGATAAGGTGGCACTTCCGCTCTCAATTTACACATTTTTGCATTTCCACCGTCTTCCCAAGTTTGCCATTGCTACAACTTGCCAATGAAGAGCTTTAATTATGTTTATGTTTATTAAATTTGTTCATTTTTTACAAAAGAAACAATACAAGACAATCTCATAATGATAGTGTACAAAATGTAAAAAAATGAAAGGTAGCAGAAAGAAGAATAAATCTTATTATATCTGCCCCTTATCTCCAACAATCAGATTAAACAACAGTAGTCAAACCATGTAAACAATAATAATCTTCAACCAACTTTTTCCAACAATCAGGTTAAACAATAATATTCTTCAACCAACAGTACAAAATGACTAACTCTTTCTAATTTTCTAACTAATACAATACACATTACGTTATTTCACATATATTTTTTTAACACATTTGTTTTGATCATTTTTTTAAATGTAAACATTGACTTGGCATTTTTAACTACATTCTCCAAGCCATTCCATAATCTAATTCCCTGGATTGAGGTAGAACGTCCCTTCAAACTGGTTCTGAATTGTGGTTTTACAAACAACTCTGTTCCCTTAAGATTATAACAACTTTGTCTTTTAACAAAGTGCATTTGGATATTTAAAGGTAATGCATTATTTTGAGCTCTATACATAACTGATAAAATATTATAGTCTACCAAATCATGGAACTTCAATAATTTTAGTTGATAAAATAATGTACTTGATGGATGACGGTAATGCTTTCTAGTGATAATTCTTACAGCTCTTTTCTGTAATACAAAAATAGGCTTTGTGATTGTTTTACACGCTTTCCCCCAAACATCAATACAATAGATTAAGTGTGGAACAATGATTGTGTTATACAACAAATACAGAGCTTTATCATTCAATAGGTCTCTGACTTTGTACAGTACTGCTATCGATTTAGCTATTTTTATTCTTACAGAATTTATGTGTTGTTTCCATGTCAGTTTGTCATCAATGATAACACCCAAAAACTTCACCTCACTCACTCTACAAATCTCAACATCCTCAATTTTGAGTGGAACATCAACAGTTTTCTTTTTATTACCGAATATCATGTAATTAGTTTTCTCTAGATTTAATGATAATTTATTTATTTTAAACCAAGTTTGTATCTTGACAAATTCTGTCTTTATCAATTCTAACATTTGTTCTATATCTTCACCTGAACAGAAAAAAGTGGTATCATCAGCGAAAAGTACACATTTAAGGAGTCCTGACACATTTACCAAGTCATTCACATATAAAATAAAAAGCTTTGGTCCAAGTACAGAGCCTTGGGGAACTCCACATGTGATATTACAGAGGTCAGATCTTACATCATTTATTTGTACAAATTGTTTCCTATTTTTTAAGTAGCTAGATACCCACTGTAATGCTGGTCCTCTAATACCATATTTGTTCAGTTTTTCAAGGAGAATGGTGTGATCAATAGTATCGAATGCTTTTTTTAAATCAACAAAGATGTTTTTCTAATGTGCAGATTTATTTTGCAGATGTAAGACTTCGGTATACCTTTTCTGTTGCTGCAAAATAGAAAAAAAGCAGCAGTGCTGCATTTGCCATCTTCATCCAACCTGACTTTGAGAACTTGCCTTTTTTACTTGAAATAATATAGCTTGGCAATTGTAATTTTCTGTAAATCATGATGGATGGATGGATGGATGGACAAATGAATGGAAAAACAGATGGACAAATGGATGGACGAACGGATGGATGGAAGAATGAATGGACTAATGGATGGATGGATGGATGGATGGATGGATGGATGGATGGATGGATGGATGGATGGATGGATGGATGGATGGACAGATGGACAGACAGATGGGGATGGATAGAAATACGGATAGCTGGATGGATGGCTGGCTGGATGGATGGATGGATGGATGGATGGATGGACAGACGGACGGACGGATGGACGAATGGACAGATGGGTGGATGGATGAATGAATGGACGAATGGATGGATGGATGTTGGATGGATGGACAGAAGAATGGACAGTTTGGGATGGATGGATGGATGGATGGATGGATGATGGACAGATAGACAGACAGATGGGGATGGATAGAAATATGGATGATGGATGGATGGACGGACGAATGGATGGACGAATGGACGGATGGATGGATGGACAAATGAATGGACGAATGGATGGATGGATGTTGGATGGATGGACAGAAGAATGGACAGTTTGGGATAGATGGATGGATGAATGAATAGTTTGGGATAGATGGATGAATGAATGAATGTTGGATGGATGGACAGAAGAATGGACAGTTTGGGATAGATGGATGGATGAATGAATAGTTTGGGATAGATGGATGAATGAATGAATGGATGTTAGCTTTTTTGCTGTAAAACAAAAAAGCTAACTTAACCTTACCTTTAACCCAATTCAAAACGGTCTAGATTTTTTGAACCAGCATATGTTTTAAGAAACCCGGACACACACATTCACACCGAGTTGTTGAGTCAGTCAAACGGTCTATCAATGTCTATCCCCAGGCAGGTCTGTCAAGCTGACAAACAAGACATCTGGGTGTGAGAGTGCAGCTGTGATTGGGGCATGGCAGGAGATGGCTGATTCACTAACACCTACAGAGCGGGTTGAGGAGCTAGCAGCCTTATTAGAACCTCATGTCACCTTTAACGGGCCCGATGGCAGACAAGAAAGAAGCTTGAGAGACATGGAGATATGGCACCAGCTGGCAGGGTGACCCCGGCCCCGTGGCTGCTGCCCTGGCTCTGCAGTGCCAGAGTGTGCAGGCTTGGGAGACAAGCCAGGGACATCATGACTGTCTGCATGGATCAGCTCTCTGTGGGAGAGAGGACAGCCTCAGGATCCTCATGTGGACAAGTCGAGGCTGAGGGGCCTCAACCGGAGGGTGGTATTAACCTTGACACCTACAGTAGCCATGACAGTTCATGTTTACTAAAAAGACGACAACATGACCAAATCAACCAAATGTAAAAAAAAAAGCCTATATATTTCACTATTTAGAAACAAAACTGGCATCATTTGAAGATAACTTGTTTGTTTTGTTAATCAAAAACTGACAGTACAATGTGTTGCATAGACAAAACTGCATGATTAAAGAAACTGCATCTTACCAGTAAAACGTAGAATGAAGCAATTAATTAGCCTGCCTATTAGAAAACAAATAAATACTGATGTATTTACATTTCTTTTTTAACTTGTCACACATAAATAAATAAAAAATTAGCTCTATACACTGTACCTATTGTATTGTATTGTATAATTTTATTCATTTCATATTAAAAACAATGACAATTTAAAAAAAGAAAAACTTAAACAAAAACATAAAATGAAAGGAAGCAGAAGGAGAAAACATTTCTTATCATATCTGCTCCTTATCAAACAATCAATTCAAACTATCAATTCAAACTATCAATTCAAATATTAATACTGTATACTTATTTGTAATACAAAAGTCTTATCAGAATTATACAATCACATCAAAATACCAATTGTAATTTGTTAAATTAGAATCAACTTAAATATAACTCTTCAACAGAATAGTTTTAATCGTTTTCTTAAATATTAGAAATATTAGAAATACCTCATGCACAAATCAAGACTGATGGTTTACTTTTTAAAGAAGCTTTACAAAACAAATGCAAATCATCCTAAACGTTAACGTTGCACATGGTTGTCATATCTAACAGTTTTCTCTGTTCTCTCTATCCATCAACATTTCCTTTAACTGTCAAACAAATAACAATCACCACCTGAACTGTTGGGAATGAGTGAAAGCTCAAAATCAAGAGGTATGCACTGTGCTCCTCCCTTGAGAGCGAGCAAGAGAAAGCTACTTTAAATGTGCCAACAGGCATGTGACTTTCCAGAGGAAAAATCCAAAATGAGCCACAGCAAGGGCAGGCAACCCTCCACCCAGCAGCAAAATCATAAAACTTTTAATGACTTGGACAATTACCCTCAGTGAGCTGGTTTAATGGCATCCAGAGGACATCACTGCTCACTAGGCTTCACCAGCATCTACACTAACTAAGAAGACTAATGTGTGTCCTGAACTGTCCCATATTAATACTGATCCAGACAATTTGGGTGTTCTAGAGGGTGGAAGGCCCTGGATGTTAACACTTAAACCACTGGCCCTGTTAGTCCATCCACTATGGAAAGCATGGAACCGTTATGTTATCTATCTTGTATGTTGTGTGGCTTTGGAACATCATCCAAAGGTTGTAGCAAAACCTTCTCCTCCTGTAGACCTTTACTTACTCAAATACAGAAACTATAATACAAAGTAGAAGCATGTAAATTTCTGCAGAAATACAAAGTTGCTGAGCATTCCTTTGCAAAACGATATAAGGCTGCACAGAAGTCTGTTGGAGTCGGTCTCCCCACCATCACAGACATCTACACCTCCAGATGCAGGAAGAGGGCCACCCGCATCATGAAGGACCCCGCTCACCCAGCACACACACTTTTTGCCCCACTCCCCTCAGGACGGAGGTTGAGGAGCATTAAGTGTAGAACCACTAGACTGAGGAACAGCTTCTACCCTGAGGCTGTTAGACTCATGAATATATAACCAGAATAATCACTGTGAAAAATCACATCATGTTGCTGCTGATCTGTTTCATGTTGCTGTGTTCAATCGTGTTCATCTGCTCATACAGACTCATGTTCGTGCTGCTGTTTGGAGTAATGTTTTTCTATGATATTAATGCTTAGTGTATTTTCAGTCGATGTTTTTCTTAGTTCATATCTTAGATGTTATTACGGTTTTTCTTTTACATTTTATTGTTGGATGTAAGTGGGACCCTCTGTACATAATCTCGTTTCATCACATGTATCACATGTGGTGCGAATGACAATAAAGAATCTCTGACTCTCTGACTGATAACTGACTTGTTAGGAAGAATGACCTGAGCATGGTGGAGTTGATGTGTGATGATTGTGTATGTGTCTCAAAAGATAAATCTGCTTTTATAAAATAGGTAAATCAGGAAAACGTTTATGTTGTGTTTGGTTGTTATCTAACATTCACTTGCAATAAGTGATAAAGTCTAAATGATAATGACTGAACGTGACATGTGACCCTCACTTATGCAGGATTTTGGCTCAGGAACAATTCAGTTCAATTCAGTTTATTTATATAGCACCAAGTCACAACAGAAGTCATCTCAGGGCACTGAACAGGACCAACCCTTTGTAGTCATTTAGCACGACAGCACCTCTGCTATACTAGCTATCTCGGGCCGAGATGGTGTAGAGGAAGGGCAGCCGGCTCAGGACCAGAAAGTCCCTGGTTCAATCCCCAGTCACTGCATACCTCATTGTGTCCCTGGGCAAGACACTTAACCCCGAGTTGCTCCCGGTAGGACTGGCTGGCGCCTTGCATGGCAGGCTACAGCTACCGGTGTATGAATGGGTGGATGGCTGGTACAGTACTGTTAAGCGCTTTGGCGCCCTTCATAGGGGGCTGGAAATTGCTATACAGTATACAGTAAGTAAGCTCCATTTACTATTACCATTTATACCTTCATGTCTTATTATGAACCCATCCACAAGGCCAAATTGTAAAAATAAAAATATACATACTGTAATGTGAACAAAATAGTCAATGCCACAGATTATACATGCAAAAACAAATAATTTAACAAAAATATATTATCTGCAAAGTCCACTTTTACTTTGCACTCAAGTTCTGATTAAGTGTGCAATTGCAAACCTAATCAGCCCACTCTAAAAGGTTAACCGTCCTCTTACAACACTTGCGATAATAATACAAAAGAACCCTTGTCCTCAAATGATACACTGTATACAATGCAGTAGTTATAGAGCTATTGTATGTACTAGAGTAATACTTTATAATTGGCCTACTTAAGAACTTCATTCATTCAAAATGCTGGAGCATTGAAAGTTAACAGCAAAGTGGCACAAAGGTTTAAGCTGTTTCCAGACAATAAGAACCATATGCAAATGACTTTTCCCTCTAGGTTAGGAGCATGCCCCAGGGAGATGGCACTGTGTGCTTTATGGCCCACAGGAAAAAAAGGGACAGAACGATACATACACATACACTGCTTAATACCAAAGCTTTACTTTAGCACAGCAGCCATTGTCACAGCAGACTTTCAGCTGAGCCAGCTAAAATTAACAAATTGGAAGCCGAAATGCCTGCAATGTGCTGATTATACAGTGAGACATTTAAAATCTGATGAAAACACAAGACTTCTGGAACACATTAATAAAAGCAAACTTTCACCTTCTCTGCAGATTCCTCTTTTAGGAGCATTTATGTGAAACGTTTTCTTCACTTCCTGAATATTCAACATTAAAAAAAAGTGCAGATGATCTGAATACAGAAGTTAATTGGCTTCCACAACAATCAGACAGCATGCTTTGTTGTACCGTAATGTTATCTTGTTCCAATTAGTTGTCAAGTTAAAGGTCTGTATAAAGTGTAGAGTCCATGAGGACGTTTTCCTCTCCCACTTGCTCTATTTAGATTCCAGCTAAAGCCAGGTGCCATCTTGATAATTGGGCCACACTGGGTTTTTTGTTTCCGTTTTTGACTGAACCACTTGTCTCACATTAACAGAAAACATGGTCAGACATAATCTTAACTTGTAAAAATATTGTTGTGACCTCTAGTTAAATGAGCTCTATTTATAAACAGGAAACCCATGCATCTTATGGTGGAATTCACAAAAAAGTACTTGTACTTGTGCTTCTTTAATGAAGCTCTATACAGTAATCAAAAGAAGCTAAAAGCATACATAAACACAGTCTTCCTGCTATAGATATCCACATCCGTTAATCTTGTTGCAAACACACCCGTGGTGTTTTGTGCAGTGTTTCGCTGTTATGGATTTTATATTTATCATAAGCAGACGGATGGAATTTCACCATTCTCCTTCTTTGCGGCTTCCAAGATCCAGTGTAGCCAAGACGAAGACGAGTGCTGTGCATCCTTCTGACCCACCCTGCAAATGAGAGGGTGCTGTCCTGCAGTGGCTGCACCTAATTACTCTCCAACAGCTGCAAACATGTAGGGCTACAGCAAAGGGGCCCAAGCCACATAGCCAGGCTCGGGGACAAGCCCTGCAGTGTGAGGAGGCGACAGGCAGGCTCGCTGTGCTTCGTGCAACCCACAGATCCCTCTTATGCCACAAGACACCCCCCCACACACACACACCACAGCCCAGTGCTCCTGCTGCCTCATCAAGTTCTCCAGAAGAAATTGCAGGGTGGCGGGGGGGAATCAAGTCTGTAAATACGACCGCACTGACAACGAAATGTCATGGTCCTTGTGTTCAGCTGGCTGGGACTTTGGGGAGGGAGGTATGTCTGTTTAGATCCATGCACACTGTGACAGCTGCCGTACTCTCTGGTCCAAGGCAGGAAGACGGATGAAAAATGTAACTCCCAGACAAGCAAGTAAAGATACAGAAAATAGTGTTGAACAAGTTATGCCAAAGTAATGACTTTTTTTTTTTTGCATACCGGTACTTGGAAACTCTATCTAAACTTAATTTTAACTTTTTTCCCTATGAAAAATACCGTAAATTAATTTGCGATCATCGTTTCTCCTGTCTCAAATATTTATTGACTGAAATGTTTGACTACTCTTTCATACAAAATGTAAATAAAGTTTGAGGGGGGTTTATTTGTTCAGTCAGTTTTAAAATCTACCTAACTATATAAGAAATTACTTGTTTAAACTTGGCTTTTACTTTGAACTCTATTTTTTAAGTGTTTCTTGATAGCTGTGTTTATGTGTTGAAGTTCCCAATCTACGTTTTGAGAAAAATATCTCATTATCAAAAACATTTCTATATAAGGGTGGCACGGTGGATCAGATGGTAGAGCTGTTGCCTCTCAGCGATAAGGTCACCGAATCGAGTCCTGGCCAGGGGCCTTTCTGGGTGGAGTTTGCATGTCCCTCCATGCATGTGTGGGTTTTCCCCGGGTACTCTGGTTTCCTCCCACTGACCAAAAACATGCATGTTAGACTGATTGGTAACTCTAAATTGTCCCTAGGTGTGAATGAAAGAGTGAATGGTTGTTTGTCTCATTTGTTTCTATGTGTCCCCCTTGATGGACTGGAGACCTGTCCAGGGTGTCCCTGCCTCTCGCACAGTGACTGCTAGATATGGGCACTAGTGACCCCCGTGACCCGAAAAGAAAGAAGCGGGTAAAGATAATGGATGGATGGATGGATGGATGGATGGATGGATGGATGGATGGATGGATGGATGGATGGATGTCTAGAAGATGTGAATTTCATAATTGTATCACCGACTGCAAGTTGTTTTCTCTCCAAGTTAGTAAAGTAAACCAATATATTTCTACAACCATAGTTCACTGTTTATGTGCAATTTCTTTTCTCCCTGTACAATTTTCTAGCCGACACATGTTGTCCCACTCACCTGTCTGTTCCTCTCATCTACAATCCTGGTAATCTGTATCTTCTTCCGCCCCATGGCTGTGTCCTTTCTGGTATTCAGACACGTCAGCGAGATCAAAACGGCACACTTTCTTCCCCCACTCCTCTAGTACATTGTGCGACAGTCTTTTTTGGCGTGCACTTTCTTTCACTCTTCTCAGCACAATCTTTGCTCTTGAGCAGACCTCACCACAATCTGCAAGAGAGAGAGAGGGAAATAAAATGGTAAAACTTGACACTTAACAATGTCTCCTTAAGTATTTTAAAGCGGTGAAGGGCTTTGTGTTCTTTTCTTAGGCACATAAAAAGGGTGAACCCCACATGCTATTACGGTATCCTCGCTAGTTGACCCTGGAGTCAGTAATAGTTTCACACTTTCTACACGGGACAGTGACTACAAAAGTCTTACCGTTTTATTATAAAAAGGTAAAATCTTTAAACAGATTCAGATTCAATTTGAATTCATTTTTTCATTCAACCTTTATTTAAACAGATAAGTCACATTGAGCCTCGAAGACCCATTTACAAGTGAGATCTGTTGGACAGACTATAAAAGTGGTGAAAAATGACACATGGGGTTTGGAGACAAAAAAAAAATCCAAACACATTTTTGACCTCTGTTTGAAGGTCAAAAATGTGGTAATTAAAAAAGTCTCGCACACAAGCACATAGTGACGCCAACATTACGCAGAGGGTGGGGGGGACTCAAAGGCGGTTGAGCAGCCAGTTCATAGATCTGTGCACACTCATGAGGGGGGAGCTGCCGAGGACGGCCAAAGGCGAGAGTCCTGAAATGGTGACAGAATGTTTATTCAGCTGTGCTCCTCTGAAAAGTCAGTGGAATTCCTCAGTAGCAGGTTTGGGAGGGGGATGAGAGCATCAAGCTTACAAAACTTCTCAAGCGTGTTGAGATAAGACAGCCTGTCAAGGCCAGTCGGGGAGCAGAATGTCAGATAAACACGATTGTTTTGGGAACAGGCAGAACTTTAAAGAGGAACATACCCCAAAATTAACTTTTTTATCTGATAAACTCCCTAGAATGTGTGTAAAATGTTGTATAGCACTATGTCTGAGTTAATTTTCCTGTTTTTGTGCATATTTGTTCAAATTAGGGGTGGGCGATATATCGAATATACTCGATGTATTGCGGTATTTTAAATGTACGATGGTTAAAATGGCTATATCGTCTATATCGAGAATCCTCCTGCTGTCGCGCGGGTTCCCACTCGCCCACCTCCTTCCTGCCTGCAGGAGAGCGGAGACTTTCAGCACAAGTAAACACGGCAGATATGAAGAGCGATGCTAGCTGCTGAAGGGGAAAAACAATGTTATTTCTGAGCTAGTTTGGATTTAAATTGTCAGATGAGGGCAGAAAAAATATTTTTGTAGCCGATGCTGAAAATAATCCCGACGAAAGGTCAGAACTACGAATCTTTTTCACAATTTAAACAGCGGAGTGGAGCATGAACCGTGAAGCGGCAGAACTGAGTGTTTTTACAGCCTCCTGCTTCCTTAAACAAACCACGGGTCTGAGCTCAATTAGCTGTGTGCGCACCGCAGAGAGAGGTGGAGACATTAAAGGTGCTATGTGTAACTTTCTGTAGAGTGCAGAACTTAGAAATATTTTCAACAGGCAAAGCATTCTGATCCCTCCCCCTCAGAGCCATATATGGCTCTGAGGGGGAGGCTCTGCTGAAATTCAAATTCAAGCTCTGTTTTTATTGGCTGATTCAAATTCAAGCTCTGTTTTTATTGGCTGGTTACAAACTCTGTTTTTATTGGCTGGTTAAGGACGGGTCACTCTGTGTTTTTAGTGTTTTTATAAATGCTGATAGAGAAGCAAGGGGACTATAGTTTTTTTCAGAGATTACTTTGTCTAACATCAGTCTGTCAGTAGATAGTGACAAAATATATTGTTAGAAAAGTTAGACAGCATTACAAAGTTACATAGTGCAGCTTTAATAAATCAGCAGTTTATCATATATCGCTAAAGATACGGTCCTTAGCGGCTAACAAGATGGCTAACGCTTTAGCCGTCTTCTTCCACAGCTGAGACTGACCGTGTCTTTAGCGATATATGATAAACTGCTGATTTTATAATGTCTCCGCCTCTCTGTTCACGTTTCTGAGTGGAGGCTGTCGTGTTTTTACACAAGGATTCAATGCGACACTTTGTAGAGCAACTTAGAGAATGTCTTTTGTGAACCCGGAAACAACCCCCTGACCATTTCACAATAAAACCGGATACAGTATATCAGATCAGAAGAAGCAGGCGTGATGAGTCCTAGTAAAAAAAATAAATCGGAGCAGCAGAAACAGGAGTCGGCGAGTAAAAAATCGGTGGATAAAAATTTGGAGTTAATGGAGGAATTGAAAAATGCAGTAAACGTTCTCACTGCGGAAGTTGCAAGTTTGAGAGCCGATCAAGCCGTTCTCACTGCGGAAGTTACAAGTTTGAGAGCCGATCAAAAAAACTTTAATCAACTGGTTGAGGAGATGAAACAAATGAAAGCTCAGGAGGTCATCAGAGAAGAACGATTAGCTCAATTGGAACAAAAGTGTGAGGACATGGAACAATACATAAGAGGCGAAAACATGGTCATTTCTGGACTCGAACTTAAACGCTGGTCATCGGCTGATGTAGTTAAAGGCGTTAACACGAATGAAGGAGGACGACCAGAACAACTGCAGTCTCTGGAGAATCAGGTAGTCACTTTCTTAAGTGACAAAGGCATTGACATTAAACGTGATGACATTTCCACCTGTTACACACTGCCCAATAGAGTTAACAAAAATAAACCATCAGTAGTCGTGAGATTCATTGGAAGGAATCAAAGAAACAGGGTAATGATGCAGTCAAAGAAACTCGCAGAAACTAGGGTCTTCATGAATGAACACCTAACTAAAAAAAACGCAAACATTGCACATGCAGCAAGGTTGTTGAAAAATAATGGAAAAATAAAAAAAACTTGGACAAGAAACGGAAACATCTGGATCAAAGTAGATGAAAATTCGCAAGCTAAAATAATAAAAGATCTGAAAGACTTAGAAACATTTGGATGAGCTCAAAAATGACAAATCACCAATCACTATCACATGTTCATACACAAAATTAACAGAAATGAACAAACAAACAAATAGATTAAAACATGACAGCAACAAACGAAGACTCAGAATTCAAAATATATAATGTTGAAGATATGGTTGATGCAAACTTTTATCCTGCTATAAAAGACTGTGAATACTATAATGAAGAAAAGTTTAATAACATCAAAATAACAAATGGAGATCTCTCTATTATTCACATCAATAGTAGAAGTATAAATGCAAATATATCCAAAATAACAGAATATTTAAAACAGTTAAACAGAACTTTTACATTAATAGCACTGTCAGAGACATGGCTTAATGATGAAAACAAAAATAATGTTCACATCGAAGGATATGAATTATATCATTTAAACAGAAACAATAAAAAAGGTGGTGGAGTAGCTCTATTTGTCAAAAATGAAATAAAGTGTAGAATAATTAAAGAAATGTCAATAATTGTTGACAATCTTATGGAAATAATAACAATAGAAATATTAAACGAAAATGCTAAAAACATATCCATAAGTTGTGTATATCGATCACCAGGATCAAATATAGAAATATTCACCGATAAAATCATACAACTACTGGAAAAGAGTTTAAATAAAAAAGTTTTCTTGTGCGGAGACTTTAATATCGACCTGGGAAATAAAACGGATTCAAATAACATCAGCACATTTCTAAATTCAATGTATAGTTTAAATCTTTATCCGTTAATATCAAAACCAACAAGAATTACAACTCATAGTGCTACGATAATTGACAACATTTTCACAAATATAACAAATGGGGATATGACAGGTGGTATCTTAACAACTGATTTAAGTGATCATTTACCAGTTTTCACTATCTACAGAAATGATCAAAACATTACAAAAGAAGTTACAATTAAGAAAAAAATAATAAACACATCAAAAAAAGCTATGGATCAATTAAAAGATGATTTACAGAAGCAAAACTGGAAGGACGTGTATATTGATGATGTTAACAGATCATATGATGAATTTATGAACATTTTAGAAGCTCTGTATGAAAAGAATTGTGTGCAAAGAAATCGTAGAAAAAGAAATATTGTTGACCAACCTTGGATGACTAAAGGGTTGAGAAATGCTTGTAAAAAAAAAAATAACTTGTATTTATGTTTCTTAAAAACGAGAACACAACAAGCTGAAGAAAAATATAAAAAATATAAAAATAAATTGGTAATGATTATAAGAAGATGCAAGAAAGAATACTATAGTGATTTATTAAACAAGAGCAATGGTGACACTAAAACAACATGGCGAGTAATAAATGATGTTCTAAAAAGTCATAAAGCAAAAACAAACATTGCAAAATATTTTGTGAAAGATGACAAAGAAATACATGATGAGAATAATATCGTAAATGAATTTAATCAATATTTTGTAAATATTGGATCAAGCCTTGCAGCTAAAATACCAAAAGTAGATAATAAGGTGTGTCATTCAATTAAAAGTTGCACAAACAGTATTTTTCTTAGTGGAACTAACAAAGAGGAAATTATGAAAATGGTAAAAAATCTCTCAGACAAGAGATCAAAAGACTGGGTGGACATGGATATGATGTTCGTAAAGGAAATAATAAGTTATGTTATTGAACCGTTTACATATATATGCAATTTATCTTTTTCAACAGGAATATTTCCAGATAACATGAAAGTAGCAAAGGTAATTCCTCTTTTTAAAAATGGTGATAAATGTGTATTCAATAATTATAGGCCAATATCCTTATTACCACAGTTCTCAAAGATTCTAGAAAAACTATTTGTGTCCAGATTGGATCAATTTATTGATAAACAAAACATTTTAAGTAGCAGTCAATATGGGTTTAGAGAAAAAAACTCTACGTCAATGGCTCTCATGGATTTAATGGAACAAATAACTAATGCTGTCGATCATAAACAGTACTGTGTTAGTGTTTTTGTTGATCTAAAAAAAGCATTTGATACCATTGACCACACCATTCTCCTTGAAAAACTAAATAAATATGGTATTAGAGGACCAGCATTACAGTGGGTATCTAGCTATTTGAAGGACAGGAAACAGTTCGTGCAAATTAATGATGTTAAATCTGACCTCCGTGATATCACTTGTGGAGTTCCTCAGGGTTCTGTGCTTGGACCAAAGTTGTTTATTTTGTATGTGAATGACTTGGTAAATGTGTCAGCACTACTTAAATGTGTTCTTTTTGCCGATGACACCACTTTTTTCAGTTCGGGTAATGACATAAAACAGATTTTGGATATGATGAAAACAGAATTTATAAAAATACAAACTTGGTTTAAATTAAACAAATTATCTTTGAATTTAGATAAAACTAACTACATGATTTTCAGTAACAAAAAGGGAATTGTTGATGACGATCCATTTGAAATTGAAGATGTTGTGATCTGTAAAGTGAGTGAAGTGAAGTTTCTGGGTGTTATCATTGATGACAAACTGACATGGAAACATCATGTAAATTCTATTAAAAAAAAACTAGCTAGAGCAATTGCAGTACTGTATAAAGTCAGGGATTTTTTAATTGATAAAGCTTTACATATGTTGTATAACACAATCATTGCTCCACATTTAATCTATTGTATTGAGGTTTGGGGAAAAGCATGCAAAACTATTACAAAGCCTGTTTTTATTTTACAAAAGAGAGCTGTAAGAGTAATCACCAGAAAACACTTCACTCACCCTTCAAACACCTTGTTTATTCAACTAAACTTATTGAAATTCCAGGAATTGGTAGAATATAGTATTTTATCAATTATGTATAGGGCTCATAATAACACATTACCTTTAAATATCCAAAGAAATTTTATAAAAAGACAAAGTTATTACAATCTCAAAGGGACAGAGATATTCATCAAACCACAATTCAGAACCAGCTTAAAAGGACGGTCTACCTCAATTCAGGGAATTCGATTGTGGAATGCTCTGGAGAGTGATGTTAAAAATGAAAAATCAATGTATACATTTAAGAAAAAGGTCAAAAAGGACTTGCTCAAAAACTATATATGATGTAATCTTGCGTGTTTGTGTATTACAATTATGTTGTACTTATGATGTACGGTACGTTTGTGTATTACAGTTAGAAAAATTAAGTAGAGTTATTCATTTTATGAAGCAGTTTGTGTATTACAGTTAGAAAAATTAAGTAGAATTATTCATTTTTGTGATGAATTTGTGTATTACAATTAGGAAAATTAAGTAGAATTATTCATTTTGTGAACATCTTGATGTTGTGCCATCTTTTAGTTTGTGTATTTCAATTAGAAAAATTAAGTAGAATTAAGTAGAATTATTCATTTTATGATCTAGTTTGTGTATTACAGTTAGGAAAATTAATTAAAAAAAAATAGGAAAATTAAATAAAATTATAAAAAAATAAAATAAAAAAAATAAATAAAAAAATTAGAATTAGAAAATTAATTAGAATTATGGGTGATGTAGTTTGTGTATTACAGTTAGAAATATTAAGTAGAATTATTCTTTTTGTGATCTACAGTAGTTTATGTATTTCAGTTAGGAAAATTAAGTAGAATTATTCATTTTGTGATGTAGTTTGTGTATTACAGTTAGGAAAATAGGTAGAACTATTCATTCTGTGATGTTGCTTGAAAGTTATCATTGGTTGAACAAACTGTGAAATAGGGGCAGATATAATAAGATTTCATCTTCTTTCTGCTCCCTTCATTTTATCCTACTTGTAATCTTGTATCTGATGAAACTGTCTTGTATTGTTCTTTTAAAATGAATGAATAAACATCAAATCAAAAAAAATGAGATGAAAACGAGATTATGTACACGAGGTCCCAGTTACATCCAACAACAAATGAAAGAGAAAAACAGTAATAACATCTAGAACTAACTAAGAAAAACATCAACTAGTAATACACTAAGCCTAATATAGTGGGAATAAACAGCAGCACGAACATGAGTTTGTATGAGCAGATGGTCACAGATGAACACAGATGAACACAGCAACAAGAAAACAGATCAGCATCAGCATGATGTGATATTTTGCAGTGTTTATTTTTATTTTATTTTTATTTATTCATGAGTCTAACAGCCTCAGGGTAGAAGCTGTTCCTCAGTCTAGTGGTTCTACACTTGATGCTCCTCAACCTCCGTCCTGAGGGGAGTGGGGCAAAGAGTGAGTGTGCTGGATGAGTGAGGTCTTTCATGATACAGGTGGCTCTTTTCCTGCATCTAGAGGTGTAAATGTCTGTGATGGTGGGGAGACTGACTCCAACAGACTTCTGTGCAGCCTTCACCACTCTCTGCAGAGCTTTCCTCTCTTCAACTGTGCAGCCTCCATGCCACACGTTGATGCTGGAGCACAGGATGCTCTCCACTGCACACCTGTAGAAGGAGGTGAGAACTGGGCTGCTCAGACCAGCTCGTCTCAGCCGTCTGAGGAAGTAGAGTCTCTGATGACCTTTCTTGATCAGGCTGGTGGTGTTGTTGCTCCAGCTGAGGTTATCATTCATGTGTACACCCAAGTATTTGTAGCTGGAGACCACTTCCACTGCAGACCCACCTATTTTCAGTGGGGCATGGGTGTGTTTGTTCCTTCTGAAGTCCACAATCATCTCCTTTGTCTTCTTCACATTCATGTGAAGATTATTCTCTTTGCACCAGCTCTCCAGGTGTTCCACCTCCTGTCTGTAGCTGGACTCATCATTGTTTGTGATGCATCCCACCACCGCTGTATCATCTGCAAACTTAACAATATGACAGCCTGGAAGTGTGGCTGTACAATCATATGTGAGCAGAGTGAACAGAAGGGGGCTAAAGATACTAACAGCTACAGATGCCAAAAGCTACAGATGTGAACAGCTACAGATGTGAACAGCTACAGATGCGAACAGCTACGTATGTTAACAGCTACAGATGCGAACAGCTACAGATGTGAACAGCTACAGATGTTAACAGCTACAGATGCTACAGGGGTCTCCAACCTTTTTGAAACTGAGAGCTACTTCGTGGGTACGGAGTCATACAAAGGGCACCAGTTTGATAAACTCTTCGGAAATAACAAAGCGTAAATTGAAAAAAATGTATATATAGGCACTTGGACATCCACTCTAAACGCTGCTGACCGCAGCCTAGCTTGATGACGTCACAGTTTTTAAACCCCGCAATTCCTAGCATTTGCAAAATGCACATCAGGGTGTCTAACTCTGTATGAAATCGAATGGAAAGGTTTACATTTTGATTTTGAAGACCTGTCAAAACGATCTGAATTGTGTCTGAAAAAATCTGCTCAAAATTCAAAACGTGCTCGATTTTCAAAGTTCACCTTGGGTTTCACATGCAAAATTCACTACCAGCGTAACTTCATAGGTGAGTAAAAACGTTTTATAGCTGTAGTTTATTTATTAAATATCATTTTGGCAAAGTTTTATGCCGATCTGAGCTTCCGCACCCCCATTTTGGATCTCCGCCAGTTGTGAGTGACGTCGATCTGAAACGGGTTGTCAGCAGCTCCCTCCACCTCCGGAAAAAAAAAAAAAAAACATCCCTCCACGTCCGGAGAACAATTCCTATCTAAACAAACGTGCAAGTTTTACTGTCATTAAATTACTTAGACTGGTTTATTTATGTCTTAGAATGTTATTTTGGGGGAGTTCTCATTTTAATATTGTTTAATTATGAAGGATTTATTCATTTTAACGAGTGTACTCTCAAACTAACTTTGGGTGGGCTCTCTGACGTTTCTCTCAGTATGCTGCTTTCTGATAGGTTGAGATGAGCTGCCACACATGAAGTGAAACCATCTCTTACCTGATTGGTTGGTTGTGTGTTTGTTTATTTAGAAAAAAAAGCATATAGCAAGTTTTTTATCATTGTCTTGCTTTAACTAATTTTTTTTTCAAGTCATTACAGTTCAGCACACAAATACACCAGATGATGGAGGGAGAGAGGAATAAAATTGGTGCTGTACCTGCTGAAGGCAAGCTCTAACATTGAAAGTTTATATAATAATTATATTAAATAATTATGAATTAAAAAGTTTAATTTATTATTTCTGATTATTTATATTAATATAATAACATAACTTGAGTATTTTACTTATAATTAAATTTTCAATTCAGTTTATTTATATAGCTCCAAGTCACAACAGAAGTTGTCTCAGGGCACTGAACAGAAACACATACATGTATATACAAAATAATTTTGACAACATTTATGTGAGGAGCAGACTGTTTTGAATTTAACTCCATCACATAACTCTCATCTTGAGCAAGCATGAAGGCGACAGTGGAAAGAAAAAACTCCCTCATGAGGAAGAAAACTCTAGCAGAACTAGGCTCAGGACAAGTGTCCATCTGCTATAACATTTATGTATATATTTATTTATATTATAACAATAACATAGGATATATTAATAATAATATATTATTCTATTAAATAGAATACAATTACCGGTACACTTATTTTTCATGGGATTCATAGTCTCCCATTCATTCATATATTCTGGCATGTGGCCTGTACTATGGCTGTCTAGTCAATTTCTCAAATTGCTCCTGTAGGCTGTTTTGTAGTCAGTTATTCTTGTAACAAAACATGAAATAAAATCACTAACACTACATTTACAATGAACTTTTATTTGCAGCTTTGCCTTTCAAGTCATCCATAGATCTGAAGACAGCCAGTGATCTGCATTCATACATTGAAAGTTTCAAGGATGACATGGCCAACATCAAGCAGAGTGCTACTCCCCTTCGTAAAGGGCTGCTGTTATATTTACATTCATTAAATCACCCAAAAGTTCTCAGAGAGACAACTTCTCGTTTACTTCAGCTAGCCAAAGAAAATGGACTGATTTCTGAACAAACAATCAATTTTACAACAGTGAACACAGGTGTGAAAGCAGTAATAGACACTGTACAGAAAGTAAAAAATATAGCAAGGGATGGCCACCTTATTGTGCGTCTTTTAAGAGAAACCTTCAGTATTCCAGTCAGGAAAGTTAATGTTACTGAGAGTATTTCTTCTGAAGCAGTGTCCAGCACTGGCTTGCCATGCTCCCAGCATTCAGGTTCCTCATTTCCTCATGCCACACCGGTTAAACGACCAGCCAGCTGTCCTCCCTTTGCTCTCATGAGCTCTGTGTCAACTCCGACTGTGACACTGAGCACCCTCCCCTAAGCGACTGAAGGCAGACTGCAAAAAATGTGTTAACAAGCGGACATCACTTATAAAATTAGTGTCTAGCAAACAAAAACTTAAACACAATTTTGACAATTTGCTCTTGTCAAGTGCTGAGCAAGCTTATAAACGAAAATAGACTCAAAATTGTGCAAAGAAAGACAGAAGTTAAAGAGGATTGTGATGCAAAATGATGCTGAAATTAGAAAATGGAAGGGGTCTATGTCTGT
>JBBPBX010004538.1:38133-63250 GCA_038048925.1 Garcialebias charrua | reverse complement strand
GAATTTTAGGCCCTGTTTACACGGACACTGTGGGGGGAAACGGAACTTTTGGGTATGTTAATTACATGAAAAGTTTTGCGTTGACACGGATCTGCTCGAATCTCCCCCCTCCCTCATGCACCCCCCCTTTCACCCACTGCGCATGCGTGCTGCTGAACCTTCACCCACTGCGCATGCGTGCTGCCTCACTCTGCTGGCAGTCTGCTACTTTCTTTTGTGCTAAAAGTTGAGCTAACAACAAGTTAACAACAAGTTAAAGCTGGATTTTGGATAAGAGTCGACAGATTTGACACCAAGCGGGACTGCTTCATCTAACAAGCTGCACACCAGACGCTGAGTGGACTGTGGACCAGAACCGGACTTTACTCCGTGATAAACAGCTGACTTACAGCAGGTAAATCAACGTTCTTAATATAATGTTTGCTTGTGTTTAATTTGATCACACAACAACAGAGTTTTTATTTATTTATTTATTTATTTCTGCCAGGTGGAGCTGTCGTTCCAACAAACAGGCAGACCGGTTCTGATGGGTCCAGATGAACACACAGCAAGAGTCCAGTTCATTAACGTAGTTACAGTTCGGTTCACGTGTTTTAATAGTGTTCAGTTTAATTCTCAGTGTTTGTGTTACGTAAAGTTTGTGGTGCTGAATAAATAAATAAATAAAAAATAAACCTGGTGTCTTACGTTACGCACTGTTTAAAAAATGTAACGAGTCCAGATAGATACTGTAGTTCAGATAAATTTACATCTCCCACGCTAACATAAATACTGTTTATTATTGTTAAACTGTTATATTTTGCAGCGTGACACGTGAAATGTCCGCCTGCCCTAGACTGTCCGCGCGTGTGAGCTGCGCGCATGTGGTTGACACAAAAGATCAGCAGGAGATGTTTACATTATCAGCGGGGGGTCTGCGAAAAAGTTCCACCCTGAGAGGTGGATCAGGAAAGTATCGGAGTCAAAGAGGGGGGCCAGCAGCGTCGTGTAGGCGATAAGCAAAGACGCAAAGAGAAAGTAGCGGTTCCACTCAAAATACGCGCCGTGTAAACTGGCCCTTAGTGAGTCAAATTGGTTCTTCTCATCCTGAGCATTTAATTGTACTGTTGACCTTGTACTAATCTGCATTTGATAAATAACACGATTTGAACTTGGAACATTTTTTTTTCCATTTTTGAGAGATTTTAGCGTACTGTTACACCCCTAGTGAATGGTGTAGGACAGAAAATGTGAATGCACGTTACGCCAAAAATACACTACATGCGTTCCGGCTCCGCCCCGCTCCGGTCCGACCTCCGCAGCAAATACGCACCCATTATAATCAATGACAGAATTTACACTGGCTCCGCACGGCGGCGGCGAGCAGCGGAGAGCGGACGGCAGTCCGTCAAAATTAGAAATTTTTCTATTTCTGCCGGACGCCGGAGATGTGCCGGAGTCAACTTTTGAAGATTACGTCGCACCAACAGGAAAAGGAACGAGCACAACTTCCGTATTTACAAAATAAAATCACCACGGGCGGACTAATCCTAGCTCTATACGGATTTATTTGTACAAAAATGCTGTCAAACTATCATTTATGACTACGCCTACAAACGCAATACAAGAAATAAATAAATAAATAAAGTATTTTATTCTGAAATGTAATACATCACTTCCTGTTGCTCAAACCATGTCCTGTCGCTCATTTACGAGAGAAGATCAAGGCAGCAGTCTCTACTGTTGTTCTCCTTCTTCCACCGAATGAATTGTTTTGTTCTGACTTACTTATTTATCACTTGATTTATCGCGCGATCTCGCAATTCCCGCGCATGCGTCTCGGAGCAGCGCATCCATGCGAACCTGAGCGGAGCGGAGGAAGTGGAAACTGGACTCGCTCAGCTGCGACCTGCGGAGCGGGGCGGAGCCGGACCGCATGTAGTGTATTTTTGGCGTTAGGAAGATGTTTCAAGACTTCAAAGGTTAAAACCGGTTTTAAAAAAGTCGTTTACTTAAGATTCTTGGTGTGGACAAAGCTCAAATTTTCAGCCATTCAAGCCAAACCTTCCATATCGGTCAGGCTCCAACTACCGGTACAACCACACAAAGTGATAATTAGCATGAAAAGAAATAAAACACCCAAAGTGTTTCAGAGGTACACAGATTAGGGTTGACCCATGCAGACATAGACCTAGAAGACTATTTCATGAGTGCAGAGAGATGTGCACACAAACACAACAAAGCAACAAAACAGTAACAGGGAATCTCATGCTAAGCTAGAGTAATTCAAGCCAGACAAAACGCTGCCTATCCATGTGAGCATTTTGACACCATTCAATTCCTGCTAAATGCTTCCATCACAGCTCTGTAAGTTATGCCAAGAGCACAGGTCATAGAAAGAAAAACAACTTTTTGGCCTGAACTTTACAGTTTTTGACACAATGACTTTAAATATTAAATAAACTCCAAAAATGCATCCAATTCAAAATATCAAATTTAAAAATAGTACCATTTAAAAAATAAAAACGAGTTTGTTAAAAATAAGAAAAGATTAATAAAAGAACAAGCTCTTACTTTTTCAGCATGCAATCTTCTTGTAAAATCCTTATAACTGACACAAACTCTCTTCCCTGTTCACATTGTAGCAAGGTCTTGTTTAAAAGTTGAAACAGTAACGGCACAAACCTTTTGCTTGTTGGTTTGGGGAGCCTCCATTGTGACTTTGCTGGTGTCTTGGAGTGTTTGGGTCCGAGAAGGAGAAGACTTGCTGGTGAGCTCTACTTCAGGTGCCTTGGCTTCCATCACACCCTCTGTGGACATCAGAGCTTTGGGTTTTTTCTCGTCCTCATTCTGCATCACAGGACTCTGCATCACAGGACTCTGCACTTCTTTTTCATGCTTTATTACATCAGTTAAATTGACTGGAGGTTCAGTTTCTGTTTTCTTATAGCAGGTTTCCTGGGATGAAGAGTGAACTTGTGAGTGTGTACACATTTTATTCTGGACATTGCGAGGTTGATGCTCCTTGGCGTAGCTGTGGACCTGGAGCTGTGTAGAAGGTTTCCGCTTCTTTTCCAAAGTGTAGCTGTGAACTTGAAGCATATCTTTAGGACTCTGTGTCCTATGGAAGAAAAGGCTGGCCACCCCTATTCTGCGTACAGTTTGAACAGGGGCTTCTCTCCATGTAGGTGCCGCTGAAACTGATAGATGTCCGTTTCTGGGCTTTGACTGAGATGAGACTAAAGGTGTACAAGTCTTTGTATTGAGAGGAAGACGACTTCCATCACCATTACTCTTGCCCCTGTGAAACGGATCGCTTAAAGTAAGTTTTGTTGGTGTGACAACCAACTTTGGTGGGCCTGTAAAACAAGTCAGAAGGGGAAAGCATTACGCTTTTATTCCATTTAACGTTTTATTAACCTTAGCTGGCCTAAAGAAAATGTAAATGATGAAAACCTTTATTTCTTTTGCCATCTTGTGCACTAGTTCGGGGAGGTATAAGACTTAGCCTGGGCCGTTTTCCATACTGCTCAGCATCATCTTCATCTTCATCTTTGGGAACAACCGCATTGGGCACCTCCAAACACACCCGGTGTCTCTTGGTCTCTATTCTCTGAATGCTGAGAAAGTACAGAAAGCTTAACCCGAGGACTGCAAACATGTAACGGTGAAAAGTTTATCCGTACAATATCAGTTTCAAAGACTGTACATACTGTATACTGTACAGTCTTTGCAAAAGATTGCATCCATCTTCTTTTTTTGTTTGTTTGTTTTGTTTTGTTGCTCTCCCACCTGTGCTTTAAATGTTTTTTTAATTTAACAGCTGCTCCACAAATTTATAGCCTAAATCACATAAAATATTTATCCACCATATTCTTCCACTTATCTGTAGACAGAGATAACATGTCTAGGAAATATTTTTGAATGAGATATTTAAGCCTCCTTTTGTCATTCCAACAAACAAATTACAAACCGGATTCCAAAAAAGTTGGGACACTAAACAAATTGTGAATAAAAACTGAATGCAATGATGTGGAGATGGCAAATGGCAATATTTTATTCGTAATACTGTATTTTCCGGTGTATAGGTCGCATCTTTTTATGGTTTTTTCAAGGCATGCGACCTATACACCGGTGCGACCTATATATGGCTTGTTATCACTTTCGGCGTGTAGTGGGCATGGCCGTGTCCGCTCTGATACACCTGTGTATTTTTGAACTGTTCCAGAGATGACCTTTACTGACCTTTCAGTAATCTGACATTTAACACAATTTATTTTATTAGTTTAAATCAAAGGACAGATTTACTCAAAAAGAGACTATTTCTATCTTTGCTTTTGTTCTAATACAAATATAATCAGAGTATCACCTGTGTTTATTCATGAACAGTGTTGTAATTTACAATACATATGTCTTATGATCACATATGTATATGTTGTGTCATTTCTGCAAATGAAATGGTGTCAAAGTTCAGATATGTCAAAGTGACTTGCTCAGAAGTTGTTTTTGTTGAGTTTCAGCTAAAACTCTCACTAGCGTCTGAAAGTCTCCTCACTGAGACACTTTTCCTAAACAATTTCTCTCTGCTCTGAATTTCACCTTGAATCTTGATAACAACAAGTGAACTGCTCGACTGGTTCTTTTGGACCAATCGGGAAGGGACAAGTCCTCTCATCTCAGATCTTCTACTAAGGTTCTAAGCTTTTGCTGGAATGAGCTGAGTCTGCTGGAGTAAGCCTCAGACATGAGGTCTCCCCAAAGAACTGAATGAACGTAAGTCACACGCTAAGGACACGTCATTCAGTTAAAGACTAATAACATGTTTGTTGTGAGTCCACTTCGAACCGAGCGTAAGCTCAGAACTTTGTTTATTCCTTTCTGGAATAAGTTATCTTGAGCCAGAAACCAGGAGCTGACGCATTTTCTGATGACCAACGCAAAACCAGGAGACGTTGGAAAGTAAGCAAATAACCAGCTCAGATGTACTGGCCCCGCAAGGACCCCGTGCATCTGAAAAGCTACAAGGTCTTCTCTTACCGGGCTGTCGTCAAAAGGTAAAGAGCTGTTTACAAACATACCTGGGATTTAGCAGAAGTTGGATGGAAAGTGTCATCTGGTTAAACTCAAGATAAATAACTTCCTCTCTTAACCTCTCCCTATTCCTCTTAAATCTCTCCCTATTTCATTTCTAAGCTGGTAACTATATTAAGTTAAGAGCCACAGACTAAGTATAATGACATCCTGTATTTATGTCTGTTGTTACAATTTAAATGTGCTGACGTATTAAATTGCAAGA
Source organism: Garcialebias charrua (assembly GCA_038048925.1). NCBI lineage: Eukaryota > Metazoa > Chordata > Actinopteri > Cyprinodontiformes > Rivulidae > Garcialebias > Garcialebias charrua. Next base: position 57,975 of record JBBPBX010004538.1, on the reverse strand, counting down.
AAGTGAAATCTATCAATCAAGTGAAATGGTGTTAATTTTAGTTGATTTATTTTAAATAAATGGTAGTGTCTCCTGGCATACCAAACTAAAGTCAACGTTTCCATTGTCACTCTATGGCTTCTGTTTTACTTATCCATCATAAAGATCACAGAAATATTGGGTAAACCGAAAAAGAAAAGAATCCGTGAAATTACTATTCAATCTGAATAAGTAAATTAATTAAGGTAAAGAGGTCAGTATTAATATTGACCTCCAGATATATCCTTTACAGGCTAAACAAATTTTTAAATCCAGCTCATTTCATCCAGCTCAATTACGTTCATTTATTAAAGAAAAGTTCAGCTCAGACACATATTTGCTATAAATTTTATCAAACAAATAATTGTTTTTAAGTGTTAATCTTCTTAAAAGCCTTGCTGTGTGCTCCTGTGGTAGACATTTGCAGCAGAGCTAAACGTAGGTTCGACCTATACACCGGTGCGACCTATACACCAGAAATATGAAACATAGATGACAGATCAAAAGTTTAATCTGAGTAAATATAACATTTTAAAGGAAAAAAATGTTGATTCAAAATTTCAGTGTCAACAAATCCCAAAAAAGTTGGGACAAGTAGCAATAAGTGGCTGGAAAAAGGAAATTGAGCATATAACGAACAGCTGGAAAACCAATTAACACAAATTAGGTCAATTGACAACATGATTGGGTATAAAAAGAGCTTCTCAGAGTGTCAGTGTCTCTCAGAAGCCAAGATGGTAAGAGGATCACCAATTCCACCATTGTTGTGCAGAAAGATAGTGCAGCAATACCAGAATGGTGTTACCCAGCGTAAAATAGCAAAGACTTTTAAGTTATCATCATCAACCGTGCATAACATCATCAAAAGATTCAGAGAATCTGGAACAATCGCTGTGCGTAAGGGTCAAGGCCGTAAAACTCTACTGGATGCTCGTGATCTCCGGGCCCTTAAACGTCACTGCACCTCAAACAGGAATGCCACTGTCAAGGAAATAACAGAATGGGCTCAGGAATACTTCCAGAAAGCATTGTCAGTGAACACAATCCACCGTGCCATCCGCCGTTGCCAGCTGAAACTCTAAAGTCCAAAGAGGCAGCCATTTCTAAGCAAGCTCCTCAAGCTCAGACATTTGCACTGGGCCAGGGGTAATTTAAAATGGAGTGTGGCAAAATGAAAGACTCTTCTGTGGTCAGATATAGTACTGGGCAATGCGGGAAAAAATCATACATTACGATATGGACTTTTTAATATCACGATAACGATATATATCACGATATATACAACACGATGTGTGTGTGTGTGTGTGTACAGTAAAAATTTGGACCAAAGTTTTTTTATTTTATTTTATTTTATTATTTTACTACAGATACAGTTACAATTATAAGAATGTGAACAAAAAGAACAAAGAAATTTGGACCAAAGTAATAATAATAATAATAATGAATTTAATTTATAACGCACTTTTCATTAAAGGTATAGTATGTAAGATTGTAATGTAGTCTGTAACTTTTCAAACAATATATTTTTAACATATTTCTTCACTCAGTCACTATCTACTGACAAACTGATGTTAGACAAAGTAATCTCTGAAAAAATCTATTGTCCCCTTGCTTCTCTATCAGCATTTATAAAAACACTGAAAACACAAGAGTGACCAGGACACTGACAGCCAATAAAAACAGAGTTGTTTGTCACGCCCCAACCCACGCCCCCACCTGTCCCAGCCGCAGCTCGTTCTCATTAAAAGGATTGCAAAGCGATGCAGGACTGTTTTTTATGTGACACAAAATGTATTAAATATCCCTTCTTTATCCCAGAGCTGGACTTTTATTTAGTTTTTTTGCCAAAAGCCAAGTGATCGCTTCATCCTTCACTGACAGACATGAGGAAATGGATTTGTCACGAGTCACGAGCGAATTAAAACATGTCCAACGTTGCTTTGTGAACCTCTGATGATTTCTGCTGGATTTTGTGTTGTAGGATGAGTGATTCGTGGTTTTATTAAAATTTTTAAACAGTTATATTGTCATATAAACACAGAATATCGCAGCGCAGACAGGAGGAGGTGAAGCATTCCACACATTCCAGCAGCGCAGCGACATGAGGAAGTCACGAGCGAATTAAAACATGTCCAACGTTGCTTCGTGAACCTCTGCTGGTGTCTGCTGGATTTTGTGTTGTAGGACTAGCGCTCCATGTTTTTATTTTATTTTATTAGAAGGTTTTATTTCCATAAACACAGAATATCGCAGTGGTTCTGAGCAGAGAGCAGCAGGGGGCGGAGCAGATCCCAAGTTCAGCAGAGCTCGGACTGTGCCATATATGGCTCTGAGGGGAGGGAGCAGAATGCTTTTCTGCGCTGAAAATATTTCTAAGTCCCAGAGTGTTCAAATATCGCAGACCCTAGCTTTAATGAAAATCTCAAAGTGCTACAAAGTGCAACAAAATTAAACGTCAATAAAACAAGTGATAAAATAAGTAAAATCAATAACAGTATCAACTAAGAAAAGGAGTTTCTACTTTGGTCCAAATTTTTCCTGCAGGTGGCGGTAAAACAACGGCTGCTAATAAAACCCACGAAGAAGAAATCCGCTCTGGAAGCTTGTGTAAAAGAAACAGAAAACGTTGCGTTTGATTCCGGTTCTGTTGTGTCTCTGGTCTGTTTTGTATTGGTTAACTGGACCCGAGTTCGGACTCGGATGGACTCTGGGTTCGTGTCCTCTGGACCCATTTTGTCTCAGAGTTTCAGCGGAGCGAAATAATGGAAGCTAACAAGGTGAGCTTCCCCCTCTTTTTGGTAAAAGTTCTTCCTCGGGCTGCCTGCGCAGCTGTTTCTCCTTGTTGTGACACCGGCTTCATGTCCCTGCGTCTCCACTGCTCTCGACTTTAACAACGTAAAGCATGTGTCGCAAACCCGCGCGTGCGTCAAACATAAAGCAGCGCCGTCATCTCGCAAAACCACAATATGAAGCTTCTTTGCGACAGTTATTTTTGTATTCTTATTTATCACGATAGAGACGATAGAAGGAAAGTAGCACGATAGACACGTTTCTATCGGCCCCACGATATATATCGTCATATCGCACAGCACTAGTCAGATAATAAGTCACGATTTGAAGTTCTTTATGGAACACTGGGAGGCCATGTCATCCAGACCAGAGAGGACAAGGATAGCCCAAGTTGTTATCAACGTTCCGTTCAGAAGCCTGCATCACTGATGGTATGGGGTTGCATGAGCACTTGTGGCATGGGCAGCTTGCATGTCTGGAAAGGCACCATTAATGCAGAGAACTATGTTCAGGTTCTAGAACAACATATGCTCCATCTAGACGTCATCTCTTTCAGGGAAGACCCTGCATTTTTCAACAAGATAATGCCAGACCACATTCTGCAGCAATCACAACATCATGGCTACGTAGGAGAAGGATCCGGTACTGAAATGTCCAGCCTGCAGTCCAGATCTTTCACCTATAGAGAACATTTGGCGCATCATAAAGAGGAAGGTGCGACAAAGAAGGCCCAAGACGATTGAACAGTTAGAGGCCTGTATTAGACATGAATGGGAGAGCATTACTATTTCTAAACTTGAGAAACTGGTCTCCTCTGTCCCCAGACGTCTGCTGAGTGTTGTAAGAAGAAGGGGGGATGCCACACAGTGATAAAAATGGACTTGTCCCAACTTTTTTGAGATTTTTTGACGCCATGAAATTTTGAAACAACATATTTTTCCCTTAAAATGATACATTCTCTCAGTTTAAACTTTTGATCTGTGATTTATGTTCTATTCTGAATAAAACATTACCGGTAGATGTTAGCACCTCCACATCATTGCATTCAGTTTTTATTCACAATTTGTTTAGTGTTCCAACTTTTTTGAAATCCGGTTTGTAGAACCATACCATTTTATAAAATCTTACTAAACATTTTATTCACAATCTAGATTATTGACAGGTCCTAACAGTTTTGTTTGGTTCAGTTTTTCACTTGTAAATCAAATGGAATTAAAACTACCGATAGATTGTAGCATATTTTCTACATTCCTGCAGTTGACAGGAATTCATGTTTGTAGTTTGACAAAGGCTGAAAGTATTTTAAAAAGATAGTCCTAGAAAAATGAACGATTGCCTGGGTGCCCATAAAAATCTTTGATGCTTAAAGAAAAATATGTGGTAAGAATAAAACTAAAGTACCTTGCATGCCATTAACTGGATATTTTACTAATCAAAGATATTGTGTACTCTTACCGAGGGTGGACAAAAAGAAAAACTACTTGTGACCAGATTAGGGCTGTGTAATGTCATATTATTCATGTCATATTATTCACAGTAAGTTTAATGTTTGTGTGATTGAAAAGTGTCATATTGGACAATATTTATAATTAAATAAAACTTTTTGTACATAATTTCAAGCTAAGTTATTTGCCACCTCATGCGTCATCTGCCTGGCTCAGATGCAGCAATAAAAGCAATGCCTTACTTTCCTAACAGAGCACTTTACTCTCAGACTGCAGGTTTATTTGTGGTTCCTAGAGTTTCCTAAAGCAGACTGGGAGGCAGAGCTTTCAGTTTTCAGGCTCCTCTCTTGTGGAACCAACTTCCAGTTTCTGTCCGTGAGACTGACACCTTGTCTACTTTTAGGAACTTACGGTTAAGATGGCGCCCGCGTTCATGGCTTGCAATCCACCTCTGCTGACGGTGTTCAGATTTTTTGTGTTTTGTTCGTTTTTCCATCTGGGACATAAACGCGCTACTAGTGTATGATCGAAAACAGCTCCTGGATCTGTTTTTCTGTCGCTGATGTTGCTTATTTGGATCATTATGGACGTACCTAAGGACCGCTGCCCCCCCTTCCCCTGCTGCTGGTGGACCTGCCTGTTTACCTCCACTGCACCCATTACCGGGTACCTACCTGCCCGGAGATATCACTCCAGACGCCGGGGAAAACAAGCTGGCCGGCTGGTGAAGCTCAAAGCCCTGTGTGCTGCATCTTCCTCTCTAGCTGATGATCATGGTGTCCATCGCCAGCTTCCCTCGTGCCCGGACCAGGTAAACAATGGGAGTTGTCGGCCGGTGCGGCTCATTGCTCGACCCGGAGAGGCTGTTATTGAAAATCTGCAGCCACTGGCGTGCGCTCACTCCACCACTGCTGGGTCCGCCTCGGATAATATCAGGATGTGTGTGGTCAACGCAAGATCTGTCACCAACAAAACTTTCATCCTTAGGGATTACTTTCAAGAGCGTAATTTGGACTTTTTCATCAACATAGAATCTTGGATGTCGCCGGTGAGTCTAGCACCTTGATGGAATTATTACCATTAAACTGTCTGTATTGTAACGACCCGCGGCCATCAGGTCGTGGTGGTGGTGGATTACTAACAATAGTCAAATGAACTTTTGACTGTTAACAACTACCCATCCCAGTTTCCTTCTCCAGTTTTGAGCTGAATGTCTTTGAACTCGGCCATTCGCTTGTGACTTTATGCGCACTATTCTACCGTCCACCTTATTCTAAGGATTTCATCAATTAATTTTCTGATTTCTTGGATGAAATCACACCAAAATATGATAATGTTGTCATTATTGGGGACTTTAATTTGCATGTGTGCTGTCATGAGAAACCCCTGGTTAAGGACTTTTTAGATTTATTGGACTCATTTAATCTAAATCAGCATGTAAACGGTCCCACCCAAGAGCGCGGACATTAATTCAACCTTTATTTAAACAGATAAGTCACATTGAGCCTCAAAGACTCATTTACAAGTGAGATCTGTTGGACAGACAATAAAAGCGGTGTTTGGAGAGATTTTTCAATGTGTTTCTATGTTTTCCAAACATGTGGATATCCTAACTGGGCCTTTGTCAAGTCAGTGAGGAAATCTACAAAACACACTAATAAACAGAAAAAGGAGAACAGACGAAAAAACATTGTCATCCCTTATGTGGCTTGAGTATCAGAGAATTACAGAAGGATTTAAAAAACACAACATCCCAGTACATTTCAAACCCAGCAGGACTCTCAGACAGAGGCTGTTCCACCCTAAGGACAAAACACCCATACACAAACGAGTGGTGTAGTGTACGCTGTCCAGTGCAGTGAGGATTGTCCAGACCTCTACATTGGGTAAACTAAACAGCCTATTCACAGACGAATGTCCCAACATAGGAGAGCCACCTCCTCTGGACAAAACTCAAGCTGTTCACCTCCACCTCACGGACAAGGGACACTCATTTGAGGACCAGAATGTGCATATTTTGGACTGAGAACACAGATGGTTTGAGAGGGGTGTGAAGGAAGCTGTTTATGCTAAAAGAGAAAAACCTTCTCTTAACAGAGGAGGAGGCATCAGATTCCAACTTTCAAAAATGTATAATGTAGCTTTAGGACGGATTCCCAGATGATTTTCACACTTGATGGGAACAGAGGAGCCTTCCCATGGGCTCACCACCTATGGGAGGGGCCAAAGGGGTCGGGTGCAATGTGGGATGGGTGGTGGCCGAGGGCGGGGACCCTGGCGGTCTGATCCTCGGCTACAGAAGCTGGCCATTGGGACATGGAATGTCACCTCTCTGGTGGGGAAGGAGCCTGAGCTAGTGTGTGAGGTTGAGAGGTTCCGGCTAGAAATAGTCGGACTCACCTCAACGCATGGCTCTGGCTCTGGAACCAGTTTCCTTGAGAGGGGTTGGACACTCTTCTACTCTGGAGTTGCCCCTGGTGAGAGGCGCCGAGCAGGAGTGGGCATACTTGTTGCCCCCCATCTTGGTGCCTGTACGTTGGGGTTCACCCCGGTGAACGAGAGGGTAGCCTCCCTTCGCCTACGTGTGGGGGGACGGGCTCTGACTGTTGTTTGTGCCTATGCGCCAAACGGCAGCGCAGATTACCCACCCTTTTTGGAGTCCTTGGAGGGGGTATTGGAGAGTGCGCCTCCTGGGGACTCCCTTGTTCTGCTGGGGGACTTCAACGCTCACGTGGGCAATGACAGTGAGACCTGGAGGGGTGTGGTTGGGAGGAACGGCCCCCCTGATCTGAACCCGAGTGGTGTTTTGTTGTTGGACTTCTGTGCTCGTCATGGATTGTCCATAACGAACACCATGTTCAGGCATAAGGGTGTACATATGTGCTCTTGGCACCAGGACACCCTAGGTCGCAGTTCGATGATCGACTTTGTTGTCGTCTCATCTGATCTGCGGCCGCATGTCCTGGACACTCGGGTGAAGAGAGGGGCGGAGCTGTCAACTGACCACTACCTGGTGGTGAGTTGGCTCCGATGGTGGGGGAGGATGCCGGTCAGACCTGGCAGACCCAAACGTATTGTGAGGGTCTGCTGGGAACGTCTGGCAGAGTCTCCCGTAAGACGGAGCTTTAACTCCCACCTCCGGGAGAGCTTTGAACACGTTCCGAGGGAGGCGGGGGACATTGAGTCCGAGTGGGCCATGTTCCGCGCCTCTATTGTCGAGGCAGCTTATCAGAGTTGTGGCCGCAAGGTTGTTGGTGCCTGTCGTGGTGGCAACCCTCGAACCCGGTGGTGGACACCGGCGGTGAGGGATGCTGTCAGGCTGAAGAAGGAGTCCTATTGGGCCTTTTTGGCCTGTGGGACCCCGGAAGCAGCAGATAGGTACCGGCAGTCCAAGCGGCATGCGGCTCGGGTGGTTGCTGAGGCAAAAACTCGGGCGTGGGAGGAGTTCGGAGAGGCCATGGAGAATGACTTCTGTACGGCTTCGAGGCGATTCTGGTCCACCATCCGGCGTCTCAGGGGGGGAAAGCGGTACGCGACCAACACCATTTATGGTGGGGATGGCGTGCTGTTGACCTCAACTCGGGATGTTGTGAGTCGGTGGGCGGAGTACTTCGAAGACCTCCTCAATCCTACTGGCACGTCTTCCACTGAGGAAGCGGAGCCTGGGGACTTTGGGTCGGGCTCTCCAATCTCTGGAGCTGAGGTCACCGAGGTGGTTAAAAAGCTCCGCGGTGGCAGGGCTCCAGGGGTGGATGAGATTCGCCCTGAGTTCCTTAGGGCTCTGGATGTTGTGGGGTTGTGTTGGCTTACGCGACTCTGCAATATCGCGTGGACATCGGGGGCAGTTCCCTTGGATTGGCAGACTGGGGTGGTGGTTCCCCTATTCAAAAAGGGGGACCGTAGGGTGTGTTCCAACTATAGGGGGATCACACTCTTAAGCCTCCCTGGTAAGGTCTATTCAGGGGTTCTGGAGAGGAGGGTCCGTCGGATAGTCGAACCTCGGATTCAGGAGGAGCAGTGTGGTTTTCGTGCTGGTCGTGGAACACTGGACCAGCTCTACACCCTCAACAGGGTCCTGGAGGGTGCGTGGGAGTTTGCCCAACCAGTTTACATGTGCTTTGTGGACTTGGAAAAGGCATTCGACCGCGTCCCTCGGGGGGTTCTGTGGGGGGTACTCCGGGAGTATGGGGTACCAGGCCCATTGATATGGGCTGTTAGGTCCCTGTACGACCGGTGTCAGAGCTTGGTCCGCATTGCCGGCAGTAAGTCAGGCTCGTTTCCAGTGAGAGTTGGACTCCGCCAAGGTTGCCCTTTGTCACCGATTCTGTTCATAACTTTTATGGACAGAATTTCTAGGCGCAGCCAAGGTGTTGAGAGGATCCGTTTTGGTGGCCTTAGAATCGCTTCTCTGTTTTTTGCAGATGATGTGGTCCTATTGGCTTCATCAGATCGTGATCTACAGCTTTCGCTGGAGCGGTTTGCAGCCGAGTGTGATGCGGCCGGGATGAGGATCAGTTCCTCCAAATCCGAGGCCATGGTCTTGAGCCGGAAAAGGGTAGCATGCCCTCTCCGGGTCGGGGATGAGGTCCTGCCCCAAGTGGAGGAGTTTAAGTATCTCGGGGTCTTGTTCACGAATGAGGGAAAACTGGAGCGTGAGATCGATAGGCGGATAGGTGCAGCATCCGCAGTGAAGCGGGCGCTGTACCGGTCTGTCGTGGTGAAGAGAGAGCTGAGTCGAAAGGCAAAGCTCTCAATTTACCGATCGATCTACGTTCCCACCCTCATCTATGGTCATGAGCTTTGGGTTGTGACCGAAAGAACGAGATCTCGGATACAAGCGGCTGAAATGAGTTTTCTCCGCAGGGTGTCTGGACTCTCCCTTAGAGATAGGGTGAGAAGCTCAGTCATCCGGGAGGGACTCGGAGTAGAGCCGCTGCTTCTCCACATCGAGAGGAGCCAGTTGAGGTGGCTCGGGCATCTGGTTAGGATGCCTCCTGGACGCCTCCCTGGGGAGGTGTTCCGGGCATGTCCCACCGGGAGGAGGCCCAGAGGAAGACCCAGGACACGCTGGAGGGACTATGTTTCTCGGCTGGCCTGGGAACGCCTTGGGATTCCCCCAGAGGAGCTGCTCCAAGTGGCTGGGGAGAGGGAAGTCTGGGCCTCCCTACTTAGGCTGCTACCCCCGCGACCCGACCCCGGATAAGCGGACGAAAATGGATGGATGGATGGGAACAGAGGAGCCTCATCTGTGAATTAGACAAACAAAGACCTTAAGAAACCCCCTACTGTTGAGGTGTGAGGTGTGATTTGTCAATCTACAGGTATGTATGTATCTTATCTCAGCCTTTAAAACCTGATCCCCTCTCTCTGCTCTTTGAATTGAGAAAGCTCCTCGGATGAAGAGTGAAACATCTTCTGTTACAAATGAAGTCCAGTTGTTTCTGTATTGAACGTTTTTTGATTTTATCATGTCCTGGATGACGGAGAATCTTCACCAGCATTGCAATTCACTTTGTCGGTCTGAGCCAGTCATTACTGACTTGACTTCAACTGGTTCAGAATGCTGCTGCTCATCTTTTAACTGGTATCAGAAAACAAGAGCATATCACCCCATCTCAAAATCACTACACTGGCTCCTATTCGTTTCCGGATTAATTTTAAGTTTCTCTTGTTTGTATTCAAATGTCTTCATGGTCTCACCCCATAGTATTTGTCTGATCCAGCCGTATATTCCCTCACGCTCTCTGAGTTCAGCAGATCAGCTGCTGTTGGTTGTCCCAAAGTCCAACAGGAGGCTGAGAGGTGACCGAGCGTTCTCAGTCGCTGCCCCTAAACTGTGGAACGAGCTGCTTTTGCACGTCAGACAAGCTGATTCACTTCTTGTTTTTAAATCTGCTCTGAATACACATTTTTTTCTCTTTGGCTTTTAATGCAGCTTGAAATGTTTGTTTTACTGTTTTTAAGTTTATTTGTTTTATAGTTTTTACTGTTTTCTGTTTTGATTTGGTAGTTCATTACTTTTATGGTATTTGTTGAGTTCATAGTTTTTATGCTTGTATGTGTTAGTGTACAGCACTTTGGCCAACGGTGTTGTTTTAAAGTGCTTTATAAATAAAAGTTGTATTGTATTGTATATTGAACTGAACTGAGACAATTGAACCAAACTGAAGCAATTTAATGACACCCGGGGAAACCTGTGCAGGCGCTTTGAGTTTAGTAGATGATTAGTGTGTCACACTCAGTTTAAAACTTCATGCCTGCAACATTTGGGCTGATTTCTCCACAGTATTCTAGAATAGAATAGAATAGAAACAGCCTTTATTGTCCCACGGATGGGAAGTTCAAGTGTAACAGCAGCAACAGATAAAACGATTCACACAAAAATACCTAAAATGTTAAAAACAATATATACAAAAATAAGAGAAACAATATCAATAATAATAATGTTAAGTATGTATTGGAATATTGAGAATGGCAGACTATTTACAGTACAGTATTATAGGCAGAGTGTGTGTTTTAGCAGAGGTCAGCATGTATTTAATCCTTTTTGAGTTTGTTGGGAGCAGTGATGGTTATAAAGTCTAACAGCTGCTGGGAGGAATGACCTGTGGTAACGCTCCTTTGTGCATTTAGGATGCATTAATCTGTCACTGAATTTTATTTATTTATTTTTTAATCCTGTTTTCGAGGGTTTCATGAGCTGGAAACTCAAATTATGTAAAAATCAACAAAGAAATACTTGAAATTGTTTAAATTGTGGGCCCTGAATCTATAATATATTAAATATTATATTTTTGAATGGAATTATGGAAGTTAAACAACTTTCTATGATATTCTTTTTTGTTGTTGTTGAAAGGGTCTGTATTTTATGAAACTCCTTATCCCTATCCTTAACTCTCCACATAAGCCTTCTGAGTAACAAACTTTGTATGTATGTAACCTAAAACTATACAGTACATTTTACAACAATACATTTCTTCATTGTTATTGTTAAATCCAATCCTGCTGTTTCACAAAAACCGTAATCCATTATTTTATGATACACACCTAGAAATAAGTTGTAGCAGAAACGGCTACAGTATTAAGTAATATCAACATGATAGGCTCTGTAAGCCACATAGAAAAACAAAAAACTTAAAGTGACAGACCTTTTGTGATCTCCACCCTCGCCACAGGTCTCGGTGGAGCTAGTGCTGCTGGGAAAGGTGTTGCCCAAAAATTCGCTGGCCTCTGGAGTGGGCAGTGAGTGGTTGATGGGAACTGAATCTCGCCCTGCTAGCCACTGTTTGTAGCGACCCGGTTGGAATTTTCTAACAAATGCATCCATTGAAATCTTCACCATGTCTTTTCGACACGAGCACTGATGAGAGAAAAAGGCACAAACAGAAGTTTTGTAGTGATTTGGTTCAATTAACAAAAGGTTCAACTTCAACTATACAATTTGTCCTACACTGCCCCTTCTGGTCCTCACCAAAACTGCTTGCTTGCCGTAGTCGATCCACCTCTCTGTAGCAAAGTTGGTGGACTCGGCACAATTGAAACCATGGTTGAAGCCAGCATGATAGGAGTAGGGGAAGGTAATCATAAACTCACCAGCTTCCTGTGTAATCTAAAGAGAATTCATATACCGGTAATGATTAGTACATTCAGTTGAATCCTTTTTAATGTGCTAAACAATTCAAATAAAGAGATCCTTTAACTTGACTAACAAATACCTTCTCAAATGGAATGCCATATTTCTTCAGTACTGAAGGAGAGATGAGAGTCATTTTGTGTCTTAAAAAAGCCTCACAGTTTTGAGAACTACTGGGAAAAAACCCTGAGGGAAAAAAAGAGAGAGCACAAGTTAAAAACAACAATCCACCACCTCTGAATGTAGCCTGAACAAAGAGATCCTCTGCTCCTTTTATCTGCCACAGTGAACCCAGTGGTAGTTCAGGGCCGGTGCTCGAGCTGGTTTAAAGACGATTCAAGCAACGAACGAGTGAGGCCAATCTCAGAGCTACATCGTTACACAACTTACACTTTGTTTTTCAATCACTGTTTGAACTTCATTTTGGTGCAATACAAATTTGTATGGTAGACCGCAGTGTGGATTGGCATATAATCTACACAGGTCATGTCGTCTATCTTTTTTAATTTATTTATTTTTTGCAAATTCGTGTCTTATAATTGTCAATGTCATTTATAAACACAAAGTATTTATGAATGATCTCTGTAATACAGCAAGCAATACACGGATGTCCCCCGTTGCTGAGGGATTTGAATAGTGACCGTTATATTTGCGATCTTGGATTTTGACGTGGCATCCCAATTTTCAAAACAAAACCTTTTGTACACCTACATGTAGCCACACTTAAAAATGGAAGTCCATACCTCACTTATACAAGTTATCATGCTCACAACATGCACGAACGGACAGACAGACCAACAGAGGATATTTCCAATTCCCCCTCTTCTAACCATGACTGAGGAAAAGAAAGATTGTTAAAGTGGTTTGTGTTTTTATGAACAGGATTTATACAAGACTCTTCAAGCAGGACCTATAAATGCTGCCTGCTGAAATTAAAAGAACCAACAATTTCAAATGAAGGTGCAAACACTTTAGAAACTCACTGGATATGGTTCATGTAAAGGCACTTTTATCAAGGTCAAGTCAAGGTTCTTTGTCATTTGTGTAACCCAGTGTCAAAAAGTGTAGCCTCACATAGAACGTTTGCATGATGGACCGATCGACCAATAGCCTCACATACGGTAGTCTGAATTGACATCAGTCAATAAGGTTGATGTCAAAGAGGCTCATTGTTGTTGTTTTTTCTCTCTTTTCCCCTCCTCCCTACCGCCCCTCCATGCGGCAGATAGTTTCATCAGACAGAGGAAAGCAGAGGAAGAGATGAAGTCAGATAGAATTAACGGTACGATCATAGCTTCAGAAACTTGGTAGATCTGTAAAGCTCGAAGATCGGTAATATAATAAAAATAAAAAAACACCCTAGTCCAGCTCTACAACATACAGGTAGTCCCCGACTTACGAGCAAGTTCCGTTCCTGCGAGTTGCTCGTAACACGAAAATCCGTAAGTTGGAACACGAAGCACGTGTTCTCGTAAGTCCGGATTTTCGCTCGTAAGTTGGAACATTTATGCTAGCGCTACTACGAACACTAGTTTTTCATCAAAAACATTCATATTAGTTCATAAACATGGTCGGAAACGTGTTTCCAAACGGTTAGCTAACACACTTTCATCTAAAAACACAAAAAAGTGCTGTATTTTTTACAAATTTACTTCTCGTTCGCCAGCTCGTAAGTCCGGACGCTCGTAGGTCAGAGCGCTCGTAAGTCGGGGACTACCTGTATACTGTTCAGGATAGTAATTTCATGTTTTATTAACCTCTTGAAAGTTGTCGTTGTGAGCAGATTGAAGTCCGGAAATCTCAGTTGTAACCTCGTATAGCATTGGTGAGTTAGTGTGGGTCTTGTAGCATTTTAGCATTGGTGAGGGCTACATGTGCTTTGTTAGCCGTTTAGCACAGGGAATGATCTTAAAAGTGACTAAACTATTTAGTGCTGCTAAAACTCAGTGAAGATATAATGGTGCCCCAAGTGTGTGTGTAACTATTGTTGAGGATGCATTATTTTCATGTATTCTGCTATTATGAATAAGCTACCGTTAACGTGTCCTACAAACACATGTTACTTTGTCTGTATTATCACTAATACGCTAAGTGGAGCCCTGTGAGATTATTAATGTGTGATTATAACTTGTATTATATTGTGTACAACCTGGAACTGCTTGTAATGATGTAGAACCACTTTATTTAATAGCTTAAGCTCATGAATGTTGGTTGACTGGACTGTTACTGTATTCTGACCTCGTTCCAGGTCAGGCTTTTGGAGTGGGTGCAATTTTCACCCAACAACATGTTGCTGAGAAGGAAGTTGATGGCGAGCCCCAGCCCAAAGGATCGAACAAGAAACTGGTAGACAGTGACCCCCACTGGTCACAACAAACGAGAACTTGAATGAACTCATATTTCATACATGAATTTGACTTGCATCGGACATCCTGAGAAGCTAAAGATCTACTTGAGCTTCCTTTGGAGTCAAACGTTACTACATAGATAGGCTTATTTTCTTTACCTTGGATTTTCCATCCTACCCTACTTATTATTTTGTAAATATTTTATTCAAAGTTGTTATTTTTCCAACATGCGTGCAATTTTGCTTATTGTTATCATATATGCAAACTGAATATTTTATTCTATTTAGTAAAATTTATTTCTTTTCTATAACCGGTGTGCAGTTTCTTCTGTTGCTACTCACATCTAGACTCCCAAGAATCCAGAGTCCTCTGATCGGGCCCAACATTTCTTCCTAGGCGTTAGTATTGGTAATAGTAGTTTCGTAACCTATGTTTACCTGATCAGCTAACTTGTAGACAAAGTCTTGTACTTGAAGAAACCCACATACAGTAGTGGGTTACATTTGCATCGCATGTGGTAAATGATGGAATGAAATTGTGTACACAGGGTCCCAGTTACATCCAACAAATGTATAAATTGTAAAAGGAAAACAGTAGTAAGATCTAAGATATGAACTAAGAAATATTTACGTTTACAGCTTGTACAGAACTCTGCCGCGCACTTTTTGACCAACACACGAAAATATGAACACATCACTCCTGTCCTGTCCTCTCTACACTGGCTCCCGGTTCAGTTCAGGATACAGTTCAAGCTGCTCCTGTTTGTTTTCAAAGCTCTGAATGGACTTGCACCTCTGTACATCTCAGAACTTTTGAAAGTCCATCAGCCCAGCAGAGCTTTACGATCTGCCAGTCAACACCTGCTGGAGGTGCCTCGCTCAAGGTACAAACAATGGGGAGACCGGTCCTTTTCTGTTGCCGGCCCAAAAGCCTGGAACAGCCTCCCCCTTGAGCTGCGTGCCACCTCTGATCTGACTCTGTTCAAAACCAGACTGAAGACCCACTTGTTCAAAAAAGCTTTCAGTGTGTAACTTTTATTACTTTTGGTATTTTAGTATGTAGCATTTTTTATTTCCATTGCCTTTTTATTTCCACTTGTTCAAAAAAGCTTTCAGTGTGTAACTTTTATTACTTTTGGTATTTTAGTATGTAGCATTTTTTATTTCCATTGCCTTTTTATTTCCACTTGTTCAAAAAAGCTTTCAGTGTGTAACTTTTATTACTTTTGGTATTTTAGTATGTAGCATTTTTATTTCCATTGCCTTCTTTTATTGCTGTTGTTTCTTATTCTATTTTCATTGATTTATTGTTCCAGTTTATTCATCTTTTTATCCTGTTAAGCACCTTGGTCAATGCAAGGCATTGTAGGAAGGTGCTATACAAATAAAGTTTATTATTATTATTATATAAATATGCTAAACTATGAATATACTAAACAATAGTGCATGTGGCTTATGTGGTGCACTGACCATCATTTACAATGTGATGCAACATAAAAACAAATACCGTATTCTCCGGCGTATAAGTCGCACCTTTTTGCCTACATTTCTAAGCCCTGCGACTTATACGTCGATTTTTCCAATATTTTGGTCATAATTTGACTTTGGTCAAAAACTCCAAAAATGGTCCAGTACCAGTTTCGGCCGCTATGGGCGCTAAGAAACCCTTTACAGTACCTACACTGTTGACATCTGCCTGGTCCAAAAATGGTGCAGTGACACAGAAGATGAAGACTTCAATGGTTTTGAATAAATAAATAAAAACCATAAAATAAATACAGTATCTGTTTCTGTCATCATTTTAAACTGAGACACGTTTTTTACTGTAATGTCAGCTAATAAAAATATATTTTTATGTGTTTATCTTTAAAGATAAATGATGAAAGACACAAAATATACAAAAATTATGTTCATTTATTAATGAAAAGTTCAACTAAGACACATCAAACAAAATACTGTAGTTTTTATGTGATAATCTTGTCAAAAGTCCTTCCAAACAATTTGGCAGCCAGTCCAAAATAATGTTCATTTATTAATGAAAAGTTCAACTAAGACACATCAAACAAAATACTGTAGTTTTTATGTGATAATCTTGTCAAAAGTCCTTCCAAACAATTTGGCAGCCAGTCCAAAATAATGTTCATTTATTAATGAAAAGTTCAACTAAGACACATCAAACAAAATACTGTAGTTTTTATGTGATAATCTTGTCAAAAGTCCTTCCAAACAATTTGGCAGCCAGTCCATTTTGGGCAAAACACCAGTTCACGTGAGGTGCGACCTATAGGCCGGTGCGACTTATACGTTGATTTTTCCATTTAATTGGGCATAATTAGGTTGGTGCGACTTATACTCCGGTGCGACTTATACGCCGACAAATACGGTAATGGTCAGAAAATGAAAGCTTGTGTTCCTCCTGTGGGGCTTTGACACCACAATCAGTTTTATTTTTATTTTTTTACTGACAAGACTATGAACTAAACTAAAACCTTTACAGTGGAGCAAAAAAGTACAGGTATTTAGTCAGCCAATGATTGTGCAAGTTCTCCCTTTTTTCCCCTTGTCCTGTTCAGCATTGTGGCACTCTGAATTATTGTCTGAGTGTCAAGGTGAGGCCCAACAGATTTACTTTCACAAGCAGAGCATTATGGCTGGCCTTAATGCTCCACTTCATATATAAATAAAACGTTATTAGAATTTGCTTTGGATTTGTTTCAGTTGTAATGGACACAGGGATGAAAAACAAAGAAGAAAACAAAGACAAGAAGTGGGAAAAGGGGGGTGGGGGTTTGATAGACTGGGTGCTCCGTTCTGTTGACGGGGTGGTGCGCACCGCCTATATAATGGTAGGGGAAACACTGTAGAAAGATGAGAGAAGTCAATTTTTAGGTGCACTTCAACTATAAGAAAAAATGAGGGGAAAAAAAATCAAGGAAATCACATTGTAGGATTTTTAAAGAATTTATTTGTAAATGATGGTGGAAAATAAGCATTTGGTCAATAACAAAAGATCAACTCAATACTTTGTCATTGCCCACAAAGGTTATGTTACAGAGGTCAACCGTGTCCTGTAAGTCTTCACCACTGTAGCTGGTGTTTTGGTCCATTCCTCCGTGCAGATCTCCTCTAGAGCAGTGATGTTTTGGAGCTGTCGCTGGACAACATGGACTTTCAACTCCCTTCACAAATTTTCTATGGGGTTGAGGTCTGGTGACTGGTAGGCCACTTTACAGAGCCACTCCTTTGTTGCATGAGCGGTGTGTTTGGATCATTGTCATGCTGAAAGACCCAGCCATGTTCCATCTTCAATGCTCTCACTGATGGACAGAGGTTTTGGCTTAAAATCTCACGATACATGGCCCAGTTCATTCTTCCCTGAACAAGGATTAGTCATCCTGTCCCCTTTGAAGAAAAACAGCCCCAAAGCATGATGCTTCCACCCCCATGCTTCACAGTAGGTATGGTGTTCTTGGGATGTAACTCAGCATTCTTCTTCCTCCAAACACGACAAGTTGAGTTTTTACTAAAAAGCTCTATTTTGGTTTCATCCAACCACATGATGTTCTCCCAGTCCTCTTCTGGATCCTCCATATGATCTCTGGCAAACTTCAGACGGGCCTGGACATGTACCGTCTGAAGCAGGGGGACACGCCTGGCACTGCAGGATTTGAGTCCCATAGTCTTTATTACTTTGGTCCCAGCTCTCTGCAGGTCATTCATCAGGTCCCTCCATGCAGTTCTGGGATTTTTATGCACCACTTTCATGATCATTTTGACCCCACACAATGAGATCTTGCATGGGCCCCGAGATCGAAGGAGATGATCAATGGTCTTGTATGTCTTCCATTTTCTTACAGTTGCTCCCACATTTGATTTATTCAAACCAACCTGCTGCCTATTGTAGATTCTCTCTTCCCAGCCTGGTGCAAGTCATCAATTTTCTTCTTGGTGTCCTGAACAGCTCTTTGGTCTTGGTCATGGTTGAGTTTGGAGTCTGATTGTTTGAGGCTGTGGACAGGTGTCTTTTATACAGATAACGAGGTCAAACAGGTCCATTAATACAGATAACAAGTGGAGGACAGAAGCGCTTCTTATGCCCCTTTTCCACTCGCTCGGCACGGGTCGGGTATTTCGTGCTAGAACCGTGCTCGAGGTATTTTCCACTAGACTTCCGAGCCGTTTTACCCGACAATTCTGGCCCGGCTTGACTTGAGGGTCCAAGCGATCCGCGCCGTGACGTAAGAAACACTGTCGGTCACCGATTGGTCGGGGGGGAGGAGTCTGTGTGGAGGAGTCTGTTGTGTCTTTCCAAAACAACGAATCCTCCATTTTGTTTTCGGCCCGCATAACACCGGAGCCTACTTTTTCGTATCGTTTTAGCTCGAAAAAAATATACAAATTATGTCCAATCTGTGGTAAAATGCAGAGGTGCAGGCGTTTTTGTGCTTTGTGGCTGACGAGAAGATCCAAAGCGAGCTGGATGGAATGATTAGAAATGATTGCCCAGCTAATAATGGGAGGGAAGGTAGCTTTTGGACACAGCCACTGCTCATGTTGAAGCAATTATTGAAGATGGTGAGTGTTTTCTAACTTTAAACATATTTTAAGTTACTCATCTCATCGGTTCTGAACATATTTTTAACTAACAAAAGAGGCTGACGCCATAATAGGACAACATCGATGCTACAAAGCTAAGCTAATTTGCATAACTGCCAACTGTCCTCCGCTCCCGTTTCTCACTGTATTTTATCCAGAACGTATTTCAGCACGTGACGGTTCGTCTCTAAACTCCACATTAAATCCTCCAAGCCTCCTGGCTTCTGCCTTGCTCCATCAGCGGAGCCTACACCAATGGTTGACAGATCTCTGTCACAGCCCAGCTAACAACAACTTGTGTCTTCTTCTGGATGAAGCCCGTGAGACAACGGATAGAAAATCATTAGTTGGATGCAGTATTTTTATTTTTGTACATTTTTCACTTCTTACTTTTCCTATTAAACATTTTTTTTCTTAAGTGGTGTCTGTCCTTGAACATTAAATTTCCTAAACATATTTTACAATGTCAAGTGTGTACTGTATAGTGTTTGTTTGATTCCATACTGGAAGTTAAGAAAATTTTCCATTTGCATTTGACCTTTAAAGAATCATAAGAAAAAGTTTATTAGAATCTGCTCACCTGTTATAAAATTATGTTGTTGTTTTTTCCAGGGTAAAGTTAGACAAATAATTGCTTAATAATTAATCACTGTACATTTTTCTTCACTGTACTTCTATCAAAATATTTAAATTTTGACATAATGTATTTTAAAGATGGTTAGCAATAAAAAAATGTATATTATGTATCTGTATTTAGATCGATAAATGTATAGTATTTCATAAGTAATGCTTTTATGTTTGTAAATTTAATGAAACACAAACCTTTAACATTTAAGGACAAATTTTAACCAAATTTTCCAATTGCATTTGATCTTTAATGAATCCTAAGAAAAGATTACCAGGATCTGCTCAACTGTTACTACGTTATAAATTATTTAGTTCTAGGATAAAGTCAGACAAAAACAGTCACAAATTCAGAAAGGACAGTTTTCAGTTATCAACCGTCCAACTGT
>JBBPBX010004538.1:22199-37558 GCA_038048925.1 Garcialebias charrua | reverse complement strand
AACTCTGAATTTAAACCAACTTCACTCCTTTTTCATTCAGGTGAGAACAATAAGGAACACAGGAGTGCATGTAAGAAGAACTGTTCTGAAAAACGCTTAATTGAGAATAATGTGTAAACTGTATTCAGAAAAGAGACGAGGCTTTGATCACCTTGCCGTCGATTACTGCAACATGACCTCTGTAAAAAGCCACCTTGCCCTGAGATCTGGCTTTTGTAATTTTAGGCCACAGTTCTTCTCTTGCCAGCCGGTCTTCTTTTATGAAATCTTGAGCAAAACGAAGGCCTTGCTCTTTACACACCGTTGAATCCTTCGTCACCTTCCAAACCGTGTCACGATGGCGCCTCCTGGTGAACTGTATGATGACCTGACGAGGTCGACCTGCATCTTTTCTTCCAACTCGGTGTATCGTGTCGATCACATCTTCCACCTGGTCTGCCCACTGCGGTAAGATTCTTGAGAGCAGCTGCTCTGCCTTTTCTCTGACATTTTCTCCATCTTGCTCTTTGAGCCCCGACAGCTTCAGGTTCCATCTGCGCTTGTCTCTGTCAGCTTCCAGAAGTCTCTCCTTCAGAGCTGTGTTTTCTTTTTCCACTGAAGCAAGCTTTTCTTCAAGATTTTCTACAGCAGATTTACATTTGGTTATGTCGAGCGTATTCTGGTCCACTTGGAGAGTAATACGAGCGACCATTTCTGAATTTTCTTTCAGCTGTCTACCAAAGTCATCAAATCTGTTCTCCAGACTTTTAATGGCTGTAATGAGAGCAGCTAAAGAGCTTTCATCCACTGTTGCTTGCTTTTTGGCTGGTGGGGGCTTACTTGGAGATGCATCCAGGTGTCTTCTTGTACCAGAGGCACTTTTTGACGTCTCCATCGGAGTTTCCGCGCTGGAGGCAGCAGCAGCATAGGTATGCATAAGCTTAGCATTAGCGTTAGCTAACTTAGCATTAGCGTTAGCTTGTTTTAAACGAGGGAAGTCTTTCTCGTTCACGGCAGACATCTTTTCATGAGGCTCTTAATTTTTAAAGGTGATGTTCTGATCTACCTTGGAGATGAAGCAGTGTTCAGCAGTGTTCAAAAAGGGCCAGTTTTGTAGTAAGTTCGGGGCTGCACGAGTGGAGCTCAAAACAGCACGTGTGCCCACATCGCCATCTTGCCGGAAGTGAGTGATATACAACCGTGACTTCAGAAACACTTCTCTGATCACTCTCAGTAATGAACTTTTTGGGAGTTATTCCTGAAGGGACAGTAATACTTTTATTACTTTTAATTTGAATCAAACATTACAAATTGTCAGAAAGATAAAGTGTTAGTTTCAGATGTCAGCATTTTATGATAAAAACTGATCTTAACACTACACACAACACTGTTAACCTGTTGGTTTGGTTAAAACAACGTCATTAAAGCGTCACATATGGGACCTATGTTAATGATAATAGCAAAAACAGATATTATTCATCTGATTATTAATTAGGACAAAAACAAAAGTCTCTTCTGAGGAGATTGTCCTGAGCTCAAACTAAAATGAGATAAACAGTGTCACTGAATCTTCACTGCAGGTTTGAGAAGAGAAATCCTTCATGAATAACATTTTGGAATAACATTTGCTATTCAGCATGAATTTAAAGTGCAACTAAACCCCAAATTAACTTTTTTTAGCTGATAAACTCCCTAGAATGTGTTTAAAATATTATCTAGCACTATGGCTGTGTTTATTTTCACATAATTGTGCATATCTGTGTAAATTGGCAATATTTGGCAATATTTGGTCTAAAACTGTGTTTACGGTAGTCCTTTGGGTTGAACAGAGGTTATTGCACCTTAATTTTCATATTGGTCAGGACTGTTCACTCTGATGTGTCTTGTACACTCTGATGTCACAAAGGTGGTTCAAGCAGAGCCAATCCCCTGCAGAGATGAGAAGTGCATACCTTATATGGAAGTGCTGCATTTCACTCCTGACAAGCGGTTTTATTTTTCTTTTCATTTTCATTTTTTTAGGCCTTTGGTTTTGGATGGAATGGGTGGAATAGATAAATACATCTACATGTTTATTCTTTGTTGTTGCTTGGTGTATGTTGTTGGCTAGAGGTTTAATTTGTTTTAGGTTGTTGCAGGTGGAGGCGTGAACAAAAGCACAACTCTACCTCCACCCTTCCTTGTCTCTCGACACGCCCATTTTCAGGGAGATTTTGGAAGGAGGAGTTACCGATCCACAGGGTGTGGAGTTGCTCTTTAAACAGTTTGAATAAACAGACTACAGGGCGCATTAGCGCCCATAGCGGCCGAAACTGGTACTGCACCATTTTTAGCCAAAATGAAAAACGGCGAATCAGAGCTAAAAATGAGTCTAAAAATATGGGAAAAAAATCCATAGATAATACGCTTCGGTGTATAATACGCAGGATATTCAAATGAGCAATAAAAGTGCGTATTATACACCGGAAAATACGGCATGTAAATTGAAAGATCACACCTTAACAGTAGGGGGTTCCCTTGAGGTCTCTGGTAGAAGACACAAAACTGTATGTAAATTGACAAAAAACACCTCCCAAACAACAACAGAGGCTACTCAGAGAAACTTTGTTAGTCTAATTTACAGACAAGACATCCCTGCTCCCATCCAGTGTAAAACGTTTCGGAATCAAATCCAAAACTGAGTTATAAGTCTTAGAAAGTTGAAATCTCAGACCTCCTCCTCTGTTAAGAGAAGGTTTTTCTCTCTTAACATACAAAGCTTCCTTCACCCCCCTCTCAAACCATCTGTGCTCTCGGTCCAAAATTTGAACATTCTGGTCCTCAAATGAGTGACCCTTGTCCGTGAGGTGGAGGTGAACAGCTGAGTTTTGTCCAGAGGAGGTTGCTCTCCTATGTTGAGACATTCTTTTGTGGATAGGTTGCTTAGTTTCTCCGATGTAACGGTCTGAGCAGACTTCGCTGCACTGGACTGCATAAACCACACCACTCTGTTTGTGTGTGGGGGTTTGGTCCTTACCCCAAAATTACACTACATACGGTCCGCTCCGCTCCGCAGGTCGCAGCTGAGCGTCTCAAACTCCAATTTCCACTACCTCCGCTCAGCTCAGGTCCGCCTGCATGCGCCGCTCCTAGACGCATGCGCGGGATTTGCGGGATCGCGCGATAAATCAAGTGATAAATAAGTAAGTCAGAACAAAACAATTCATTCGGTGGAAGAAGGAGAACAACAGTAGAGACTGCTGCCTTGATCTTCTCTCGTAAATGAGCGACAGGACATGGTTTGAGCAACAGGAAGTGATGTATTACATTTCAGAATAAAATACTTTATTTATTTATTTATTTATTGTATTGCGTTTGTAGGCGTAGTCATAAATGATAGTTTGAAAGCATTTTTGTACAAATAAATCCGTATAGAGCTAGGATTAAGTCCGCCCGTGGTGATTTTATTTTGTAAATACGGAAGTTGTGCTCGTTCCTTTTCCTGTTGGTGCGACGTAATCTTCAAAAGTTGACTCCGCACAGCTCCGGCGTCCGGCAGAAATAGAAAAATTTCTAATTTTGACGGACTGCCGTCCGCTCTCCGCAGCTCGCCGCCGCCGTGCGGAGCCAGTGTAAATTCTGTCATTGATTATAATGGGTGCGTATTTGCTGCGGAGGTCGGACCGGAGCGGGGCGGAGCCGGAACGCGTGTAGTGTAATTTTGGCGTTAGGGTGGACCAGCCTCTGTCTGAGCGTCCTGCTAGGTTTGAAATGTACTGGGATGTTGTGTTTGTTGAAAATCCTTCTGAAATTCTCTGAGACTCCAGCAACATAAGGAATGACAATGTTTTTCCGTCTGTTAGACTTTTTCTGTTCATTATTGTGTTTAACAGATTTCCTTGCTGACTTGACAAAAGCCCAGTTGGGATATCCACATGTTTGCAGAGATTTTTTGATGTGTTTCTGTTCCTTTTCCTTCCCTTCTGTCCTTGTGGGGATGTGTTCTGCCCGATGCTGTAAAGTTCTGATGACAGAAAGTTTGTGCTCCAGTGGATGGTGAGAGTCGAACAGGAGATATTGGTCTGTGTGGGTTGGTTTTCTGTAAACTTCAATGTACCTATGATGAAAATACAGACCACTCTCATCTTTCTAAGTAGGAGAACTTGCACAATCACTGGCTGACTAAATGCTTTTTTGCCCCACTGTAAATATGGTGCATCCAACATTTTAGTTCATCTGCTTGGTCATCATAACTTGAACCCCATCTGCTGATGTGAACAGTTCTTTATAACATGCAGTAAAACGTGTGTGCTACAGCAGCACCATGTTTGGGGCTGAAGTCAGTGCTTCGGACAAAAGAGTTATTATCCTACCTTTAGCCAGACGCTCCAGTCTCTTTCCGTGCTCTGGGGGGACACAATACCTGCAGACAGCCAAAGAAGAAAAGATGAGATTGTACTTTTTTTTTTGCTTCAGTATTTTCAGTAAGAAAAAATTGCCAAACTTTAAATGGGCCATTTTCCCCACCATTTTACATGATTTATCAGGTTAATTCAATATTTCTCAATATTTTTTTGTCTCACTAGAAATGTTTTTGCAATGATTAAAAATGCTCTCATTAAGACTCATCTTACCCAATAAGAATTATTTCTAACTACTGGTAGTAAATATATATATATATATATATTCAAAACCCACATCCTTTAATAAGTCTTCAAGCAACAATGAAAAAGAAATTTAAAAAAATGTTGAGTTCTAGGAACCTCCAGCTGAAATAAACGTTAAATTAAGAAGTAGCAAAGAGTAATATCCAGGGCAATATATTGACAAAATATGCAGTTAGAGAAGACACGGAGGTACCATATTTTTCACCCTATAAGTCGTGGTTTTTTTTGTTGTTTTTTTTTGCATAATTTACATGCCCTGCGACTTATATGGCAAAGTGACACATTTCCCATATTTATAAACCAGTTTTTGGCTGAGATATTACCGTTTTCATTCATTCTGACTGAAATATTAAGCACTACCATTTTCAGCCGCTAGATGGCGCCATAGGTGTCTGGCATGCAGTTGTGGCAAGTAATAGGTAAAGTGGCTATTAATCAGAGGTGTCAAGTAACGAAGTATAAATACTTCGTTACTTTACTTAAGTACAAATTTTATTTATCTATACTTTAGTAAAGTAATTATTTTTCAGCCTACTTTATACTTCTACTTCTTACATTTTCACGCAATTACTGGTACTTTCTACTCCTTACTTTTTAAAAATAGCCTCGTTACTTTTCTTTCATTTTGCCGTATTGAGGTAAGCTGAAAGTTTCGTTACATTTTAAGCAGGAATAATAGTGTCTGAAGCTGTCGGATCGAGGTTCTGACTCGGTCCATTAGCTCTGACGTGTTGCTAAATACGGGAAAAGTCCGTGTGGGCGACATTTATTGAGCTATTTTTACTGGGCGCAGCTTGGTATAACTGTTCGGATGTGAAACGATACGTTTACAGAATTTTTGGGGTGCATTTAAGCGTCTTATGAGTTGAAAAAGAATCTACATTTGTGATAAGGTGACGCTACGTTCATGGCGTCTGTTTATGTGCTGTGATCGATTCAAAGCGATCACGTGACACGCGGTGCTGGTCGTCAAATTTCAGTTTTGTTAGCACAATACTGACAGATTGTCTGACTTGTTCGTTCTATGCATGAAATATCGTCAGAAACTGTTTAACCGCGGTGTTTTGAGATATTTAAAGGGGTTTTAGAGCGTTTAGACTTCGGGAGAACACAAACGTCCGACTGCACGCACGTCCCTAAATGCAACACAAACGACACATCGACGTAGTGACGTCAGCCAGATAGAAAAAAAGGAAAAAGTCCGGTGCATTTAATATCTAAAAGTTCACAGAACCTTTTCTAAACATTTTAAACACATCGATTATTTTCTTAACAGAACGTTTGTTTAAGCGATTGTCACATCCAGGCTAAAACTCATCCCAAAAGTTGATTTTTCACCGTCTTCGTTTTCAAGCTAACGGAATTAGCGGTAGTCAACGCGGCCTTAAGAGTCAACAGCGCCTCTATAGCGGCCAGGAAGAGTAATTACAGTCACATTGTGACTCCATGAAACATATGGTAATGCTCAATAATACCCCTATATGGTTATTTTAATATATTTAAATTTGCATTTAAATGTGTCTATTTTCAATGGGCATATATGCAGTTAAGACAGGTAGCTTAGTGCACCCCTAGTTTTTCAACATTAACAATATAATATAATCTAGTCTAAAAAAATGATTTTTGTGGGGGAGGTGGGGTTTTATACAATAGTATGTGTGGTGCGGCCTAAGCATTTGTCTTTGTTGTTGCTTTTTCTTACGCTACTTTTACTTTTATACTTTTAAGTAGTTTTGAAACCAGTACTTTTTTACTTTTACTTGAGTAAAAAGCTAGAGTTGATACTTCTACTTCTACAGAAGTATTTTTAAATCCCAGTATCTATACTTCTACTTGAGTAATGAATGTGAATACTTTTGACACCACTGCTATTAATGACACAATCGGCTTGCCACAGCCTGCCACCTTCATCCAGCTCGCCTGAAGCAACCGTCAAATCAGCTTCATTTTGCTGCACTACCTTGGCAAAATGCAGCTAATTTGACCATTGAAGTGCATTTCTTAAGTAAAAGTTCAACTGAGACACACCTTTGCTACAGTCAAGCAAACAAATTGTTTTTAGGTGTTTATCAAAGTCAAAGTCAACTTTATTGTCAGAACTGCAATATGTACAGGACATACACAGGATTGAAATTGCGTTTCTCTCAGTCCCTTATCTTGTTAAATCCGCACAGTGACTCATCCCATGCATGCACTTACATCCGCGTATCGGCTTTTGAAATGCAGCTGATTTGACCGTCCAAGTGCATTTATTAAGGAAAAGTTGGACTGAGACACACTTTTACTTATCATTTTGAGCAAACAAATAATTGTTTTAAAGTGTTAATCTTGTTAAATTCTTGTTAAAGTCCCACGTGCACGCCCCAGCGGCCGCCATTTAGCAGCCCATCGATTTTTGGCACAGCACCGGCACACATTTCTGGGTTGTCAGCTGTGATGCGACAAAATGTGTGTGCACACCAAGAGAGCTGATAACAGCAATTCTTAGTCTGTTTGGCTGAGCTAGACCCCTAAATATGGTTGACTCCATCAAATGTCATAAGAAAATGCATGCAAACTCTTAAATATTGCAGGGTGAACACAGCTCTTTGCCATCAACTAAAAGGAACCGTAGACCCAAACCACAAAAACACCAACAAAATCTCTAGCATAAAGTCCACATCTCAAAATGTTTCGTATTAATTATTTCTCAAACTACATGCACAGAGAACACAGTAACTGTCTATTATAAAGGTTTGTATGCACAGATTTATTTTGTACAAACACTGGGTTTCTCTGTGAGATATACTGTACTTTACTCAAGTAATTACAGGTAGTCCCCAGGTTACGGCGGTCTCGAGTTACGACGTTTCGCAGTTACGAACGCCCTCCCATTGAAAAGCATTGTTCGAGTTACGTGGTTTATGCACCTTTACACCAGAAAATACTGAAACAAAACTTACTGAAACGAAACTTACAGGAGGGAGGGAGGGGGGAGCTTGACGCACGCTCAGTGGAAACTTACAGGAGGGAGGGAGGGAGGGAGGGGGAGCTTGATGCGCTGGAAACTTACAGGAGAGACCGGAGCAGAGGAAGTCAGGATGGGCTAATATGCTAACTCCGGACTGCTAGACCGCGCGTGGAAATACAGAGACCTTATTTTTTGGAGCGGAGGTTTACGAGGCAGCGGCTACAGCTAAGCAATGAGATAACATGCTAACAGACGTTGCTGTAAACGCTGTGGACCGCGTGAAGTTGCAGGAGCTCGGGGTGCACAAGCTAACATGCTAACAGACGGAGGAAGAATTGACCAACTCCTAGTAAGAAATTAACTATTTTTTTCCTTCAATATGGTTCCAAATGTACTGTATGTGTTTTTTGATAATTATGTAAGGTACTGTGTTAGGATAGGCGAAGTGCTTGGTAACTGTACGGTACCGTACATGTATGTGCGGCCAATGTGTATGTGTATTTGGACTTACGACGATTTTCGTGTTACGAACGGGCGTAGGAACGGAACTCCATCGTAAGTCGGGGCCCACCTGTATTTAAATACTGTATTGGATTCAAGATCTCATATTTTGAACAATACTAACATAAATGATGACGATACTCTAATCAGTGTCATCCTAAGACACAGTCATTCGTGCCACATGTTTACAGTAGGTCCACAGTATTACATATACCGGTAATGCGGAATATTGTACACTATAAAATACCTGTGAACAAAATTATTTTGTGTTCAGTGAAACAGAATAATAATTCATGAAGAGCAGACACCAAGAATGCCAAAAACCAAGAAAGATGGCCCAGAAATACTGACAGTTTTCCACAAGTTTATAATGAAACACAAAACAATAAAACTTTAAAATATAAAATATCGGACTTCCGGAAGCAAATGGAGTAGACGGTCGCACTGGAGCTCCGCTCCCACGCTAATATCTAAATCCCCGCTCAGAACTCGTTAATAGGATTATTTATTTGACAAAATAATCTATGAGCGGGAGGAAAAACACGTTGAGCCATAAAAAGTTAGTAAAGATGCCCAAAACTCTGGATAAAAACACCCCGGTGGCTAAAGCTAACACACGCTCGAACCAAGCTAGCGACAGCGCGGCTAACGTGGAAGCTACGAGCACTGAAGTGAGCACGGACTCAGAAGGAATACTCAAGGCTATCTGTGAATTGAAGACCGTTCTGAAGGGGGACAATGAAAAACTACAACATAACTTCGACCAAATGGGACATGAAATCAATGGTAAGCTGGACAATATTTCTACCGAGGTTCGGGGCCTAGTAGTGCGGGTTGACGAGGCGGAGACCCGCATCAACAAAGTGGAGAACTGGGCTAAAGAAGCGACCGAGGCGCTGTGCCTCTCCCTCGAACAACAGAGGAAAACATAGCTTAAAGCCCAACACCCACCATGTTTTCAAATTGCATCGCCATTAATATTTATTAGTTTATTTAAAAATAATACAGGAGCGTTTACTTATATTGTGGAGAAATAACACTAAATGTGTTATTTCATGATTTATAGCAGATTTTAGCATGCAGCTCCGGGAAAATCTGCCCCTCTCCATATATGGGCATTCACTTGGGCATTCACGTCACCAAAGTGACGCCTTGGAGTTACAGGCGAGCGAGGAAAAGAAAAAGGAAGCATTTTTAAATATTCCCTAAAGCTGCCTGTGTTGTGTTGATTAATCCTGCTGTCGCTCACTCATATTCTGAGCGAGCATCCACTTAGACATACTAGTTTTATTCGTTTGATCGCGACAAATTCATTCATTTCCGCATCGACTTTTTATTCTCTCCCCCCCGTGATCAGAAAGGCACCCAGCCTCGCAGCTGAGCTCTGCCCGCGCGCGTGCTTCACTGCTTCCCGCAACAAGGCTGACGAGAGCAAATACATACACTCGAGGGAGCAAATTACACCGGCACGAGGAACTTCAAAGGTGACCAGCGGAATGAGGAGCCAGAGACCGCGCGGCTCGCGGCTCGCTCCTCTGGGCAGAATGAATGAGAGCAGCAACAGGTCCGCAGCGGTGTTATAAAATAAATAATAAATAAAATCAGAGCGCTGGTCCACACACAAATGCACCAGGAAATATGCAGGAAATATGCAGTTTTAAAGGTTCAGTCTGCAGTTTCTGTAGAACATCAGCACTTAGAAAAAATTTCAACAAGCAAAGCATTCTGATCCCTCCCCCTCAGAGCCATATATGGCTCTGCCCCCTTGTGGTCTGTTAAAATTCAAATTCAAGCTCTGTTTTTATTGGCTGATTCAAATTCAAGCTCGGTTTTTATTGGCTGGTTACAAACTTTGTTTTTATTGGATGGAAAATGGCGGGTCACTTTTTCTTTTTAGAAATGCTTATTTACCACCTGGAGAAGCAAGGGGACAATATTTTTTTTTAGTTTTTTTCAGAGATTACCTCTCTAACATCAATCTAGTGACAGAGTGAAGAAATATGTTAAAAATATATTGTTAGAAAAGTTACATATAGTAGCTTTAACGCACTCTCTCTCATAAACCTCCATGGAAACTCACTCCTACCTTCTGCCTTCTGGGTGGAGATCATGTAACAAAAGGCATGACCCTTCGGGACTCTTCGGCCAGGTTTCCGGATTCATTCGGGAGTGGGTTGTTTTTTTTTTTTTTTAACCCTCGCCTGGCCCAAATGCAAAAATGAAAATAGACCTAATAATAAATTACTGTAATTGTACAATATGGTGAATTGTTAGTGTCATGGTGGGTGTTGTCCTTTAAAGTGCTTGATTTAGAGTCCCGCTCCAGAAGAAATAATCTACGTGTCTTTGGTGTGCCAGAGGGGCAGGAGGGGGACTCGGCTACACAGTACTGTATATTGAGACACTCCTGAGAAGCCAGCTACAGCTAACAGAGGACTTTGATTTAAAAATACAATGTGCTCACCGCACTCTGACAAATAAACCCCCACCCAACTCACCACCGAGGGCTTTCATCGTCAACTTTCTGGAATTTTCCACAAAAGAAAAGATTTTAAGAGAAGTGTTGGAAAAAAGGCAAACTCCAGGTGGGCGCTTCAAATATTTACTTTGACCATGATTATGCACCTGAGATAGTGAAAAAGCGCAAAGAATATATTGCTATCAAGAAAGTGCTCAAAGCAAAAGGCATCCGCTTCCAAACACCGTTTACCAACATGAGGATCCACTGGGAATCGGGAGCGCACACATATTCCAGCGCTCGGGAAGCCTACAACGAGATGAAGAAACGTGGAATCCAGGTGGAGGAACCGGCTGCAGCTGATGTCAACACTGGAGCAGAGGCGCGTCTCCGGGAGCTGCTGGACTGGCAGCCAGCGGGTAACAGCGGCGCAGGAGTGGCGCAGAGAGCGAGGAACAAGCTGCAGGATTTCCAAAGGAGTATGTCCCAGTGAAAATAAGCAAAACAACAAGACACAACCCATCATTACTGTGAGTAGGCTCTGATTTATTACTTCGTGGGAGAGGACACTGTTTATTTTATTTTTACGTTGGACTAATAGGATGGACGTGTTTTTTCCTAAAGACGCTTTCACTGTCCTTTTTGGGCCCTCTCAGCCTGAGAGGTTTAACCCTCGACTTGCCAACGGGGTCACGAGTGAGAAGAGGGAGCCTCTTCTCACCTTGGAAGTCAGTTATTGTTTTGTATTCTATTTGTGTTCTTTTTGTTGTTCTATTTGTGTTTCTTTTGTTTTTATTACAGTTCGTGTTCTGGGCTCAGGGGTCAAATCAGTCAAGGTAACTCTTTACATTAATGTCATATAATCTAAAAGTCGCATCCTTGAATGTCCTTGAATGGACTGAGTAGTCCAGTGAAAAGAAAAAGGGTCTTAGCTAAGCTGAAAAAAGGTGGGGTAAAAATTGCTCTTTTACAAGAGACACATATGTCTAAACAAGAACATGATAAGTTCAAATCATTTGGTTACTCGAACGCATTTTATAGCTCTTGTAGAAATAGTAGAAAGAGGGGGGTTCTCACCCTAATTTCTAACTCACTGAACTTTGAACTGATATCTGAGAAGGGTGACAAAGAGGGTAGGTTTGTTATTATAAAGGGAAGGATTGATAATGTCATTGTTACGATTGTTAATGTATATGTGCCACCAGAGCGTGACAGAACCTTCTTAAAAACGCTCTTTGACACCATTATCTCTTTTAGTGAAGGAGTTCTTATTTGTGCCAGTGACTGGAACACAATCCCTAATTTTACTCTAGATACAACAAGCAATAAAAAGCAAAAAACTGGTAGGTCAAAAGATCTAAATATTCTGATCAGGGAGATGGGCATGTTTGACGTCTGGAGGGACCTCCATATAAAGGAAAGAGAATACACTCACTACTACTCCTCTACACACAAAGTTCACTCTAGGATCGACCTGTTCCTGATGAACACCATAGATAGAGCTAAAGTGAAGGAATGCTTAATTGGAACGTCTGATATCTCTGACCACAATGTTATTTACCTATCCATCAGCCTATCCAATAGACCTAAAACAACAATATGGCGCCTAAATGTAGGTATCCTTAATAATGAAACCACAACAAAGGAGATTAGAAATGAAATAGAGGAATGTATAAAAGATAACGATGGGCAAGTAAACCCCACCATGGTCTGGGACACGGTCAATGCAATAATGAGAGGGAGACTAATTTCAAGAACAGCCTATCTTAAAAAGATAAGAAGATTAAAATACGAGGAACTGCAAAACACATTGAGGAAATTAGAACTAAAACAACAAACGTCTAACAATAGAGAAGTATCAAAACAAATAGCGAAAACTAAAAACAATATAAACGATATGGTACTTGAGGAACTTGAGAATAAATTACGTTTCTCCAAACAAACATTTTACGAATCAGGTCCAAAAGCTACACGGATTTTAGCTAGACAACTTCGCAAACATCAATTGAAACATTCAATTACCAAAATTAGAGACTCAACTGGTAACTTAACCTACGACGAGGACAAAATACATAAGACCTTTGAAAATTACTTTGAAAAACTATATTCTGCCCCAGAACCAGCTAATATAAATGCTATTGATAATTTCCTGACAGCTCTGGACCTCCCTTCGCTCGGATTAAGCCAAAACAAAGTTCTAACTGCTCCCATTACACAGAAAGAACTGGATGCAACAATTGGACATTTGAAAAGTAATAAAAGTCCTGGTTGTGACGGTTACCCAAATGAATGGTACAAGGTGTTCAGAAAGGAGCTTTCCCCTGCCCTACTCGACTCCTTTAACTGGACTTTGACGGTTACACAAATGAATGGTACAAAGTGTTTAGAAAGGAGCTTTCCCCTGCCCTGCTCGACTCCTTTAACTGGACTTTGAGTAGGGCAGAGATTCCACCATCTTGGAGAGAGGCTGTAGTGTCTGTTCTCCCTAAAGAGGGGAAAAATGCTGAACACTGTGAATCATATCGCCCAATCTCAATTCTGAATGTAGATTATAAAATTTTTACATCAATAATTTCTAGGAGAATAGAGCACTACCTACCAGATTTAATACATGAAGATCAGACGGGATTCATCAAAGGCCGACAAACTCAAGACAGCATAAGACGAACATTACATATAATAACTCAAGCCAAAAAGCAGGACCTCAACGTTGCACTAGTTAGCCTAGATGCAGAAAAAGCTTTTGACCGGGTCAATTGGACCTTTCTATACAAGGTACTAGAACGTATGGGCTTTAATAATCAGTTTGTTAACTGCATACAATCACTATATGATAAACCACGGGCCAGAATAAAAATTAACGGGCATTTAACGAATAGCTTCCAACTACACAGAGGAACCCGCCAGGGATGCTGTCTAAGTCCAGCACTTTTTGCAATTTTCATTGAACCCTTGGCACAGGCCATTAGAGATAACGATGAGATAAAGGGTGTTAGTTTTGCAAATACTGAACACAAAGTTGGCCTTTTCGCAGATGATGTAATCGCATACCTCCAAAACCCAGATATAACGCTCCCCAAATTCATGTCAGCTCTAGTTGAATTTGGTCAACTGTCAGGCTACAGTCTAAACATCACAAAAACACAAGTTTTGACAATTAATTACTCACCCAATAAATTTATAAGAAAGACATACAGACTTAAGTGGGATGCCAAAAAACTAAAATATCTAGGAGTCTTTATTCCCCAAGATTTGGACAAACTATTCAGTTTAAACTTTGATAAACTTACTGAAACCATACAAAAAGATCTGACAGTCTGGGCAAGGTTAATACTGGATTTTACAGCTAGAATGGAAATAGTAAAGATGAATTTGCTCCCTCGTTTTTTATACCTTTTTTTATCTTTGCCTATTAGGATACCAAACGCACAGTTTCAGGCCTGGGATAGGCTGATCTCAAGATTTATTTGGTCCGGGACCAGACCAAGGATAAAGTTTAAAACACTCCAAATTAATAGAGACCAGGGGGGTCTGGCACTTCCAAATTTGAAACAATACTACTACGCATCCCAAATAAGAGGTATGGTTTGCTGGTGCTCCCCAGAAATGGAGACTGGGTGGAAACAGATTGAACTTAGCCAGGGCAGGGTACAACCCCAAACACGTCTGGGAGGCAAAATAGTTTCAGACGAAAATGGGAATCGTATAGTTGAAGACGCATTGTTAATCTGGAAAGAAGTAGTTGGCAAATACAAATTGACAGATGTCACTGGTCTCCTGATGTGGCCTTCTTGCAACCCTGACTTCCGACCAGGAGAGTTAGACTCTTCCTTTTTGGGATGGAAAGATAGAGGACTGACAACATTATGCCAGTTTGTAGATGGTAACACCTTTAAAACATTTGAACAACTGAAAAGGGAATATAACCTTGAGAACAGAGATTTATTTAAATATTTTCAAATAAGACATTATTACGATAACAAAATAAAAAAAGGGGTCCCTCCAGAAGGTAATACTATTGTGCAAATCTTTACAAACGCTTATACTCACCTCCCAAGTAAAACTGTTTCCAAACTATATAAAGGGCTGCAGAAACATAATGGAAATAATACCTTGTACATTAAGTCAAAATGGGAAAAGGAACTGGGAGTAAAAATTACAGAGGAGGATTGGCTTTTAATGTGTGAAACACAACAGACAACTACCAGTTCCAAAAGATGGAAACAATTCGGGTGGAAGTGCTTAACTAGGTTCTTCATCACACCTCAAATTACCAGCAGATATAGAGGAGAAGAACAGCAATGTTGGAGATTATGTGGTCATAAAAATGTCAATCACACTCATATATTTTGGTCCTGCCCAAAGCTGGCATCTTATTGGGATGGAGTCTGTCAAACCATCGGGAGTATTTTGGGATATGTCATCCCAAAGGACCCCAGAACTTTCCTGCTGGGACAGATGACTGGAGAAGTGCTTCAAAAAAAAAGATGAATACCTATTCAAGATCCTATCAATAGCAAGCAAAAAAGCTATTACTCGGAACTGGCTAAAGAAACCTCCCCCCCAAACTGGACAATTGGCGGGAAGTCATAGAGGAAATTCACTCGATGGAAAAACTGACACATCTTCTACAAATTAAAGGACACTCTTACAACAAACGCTGGTCTAAATGGCTGGCCTACAAGATCAAGGAAACGTAACTATGTAAAACATCTTGTATTATTGACATTTTTTTTTTTTTAAACCAAGTATCAGTGCCCCTAGCTCAGTGTGTTATTTGTGTTATTGTAAAAATGTAAAAAGTTAAATAAAGAGTTTAAAAAAA
>JBBPBX010004538.1:0-22088 GCA_038048925.1 Garcialebias charrua | reverse complement strand
ATATATATATATATATAAAATATCTTAGACTAACTTCTTTAATTTTCAAGTCAACAAAAACGTAAAAAATGACAATCTTAATCTTAAACCTGGCAACTGCAATTGTTCCTTTTAACTGTGAATCCAGTAACATTTATAAGCAAGAAACCAGTTTTAATTTGAGACGTACTGGTATAATACTTTCAACATGTTTTTTTATAGTGTGTACAATGTTACCCCATTCTACACATCTGAAATTTTAAAGAATATTCAGTGAGGACTGTGCCAGAACAGAACCCCTGCTTCATGTATGCATGCTTACCATGATTTGGGCTCTCCAAAATGTAAGTAATTGATGCTGTAGAGGTCCATGTCCTCAGTGTGCCACGCAAACGTTGTCTTCCACATACCAAAATACAAGTAAGGTGTATTAACACCCTCAATAGTGATGCCACTGTCATGTTCCACAGTATCCAAAATGGTGCCAAGGCGGGAAATATTCCATTCTTTGATGTCCTGCCAAAGTACAGCAAAACAAGATCACCAAGAAATCTTACAAACCACCGATACCATTATCAGGCATTGGTTCTAATACCTTGTCTAAGTGTTCCAAAACCACCGGATACTATTTTAGGGCAACAATGTTCCCCTCTCAGCTGACCAGTCAGGTTCAAGGTCAGGTGGTAGAAGATGTCAACCATGTGTAGGTGTTTTAAAATAAAATACAGTGACAAAAGTAAAGGAGACTGCAAATTATTCACAGCAACGCTGTCAAGAGCAAGGACAAAATCTAACACCTTAACACAAACAAATTGATGAACCATCTAATAAAACAAAAACAACAGGATGTGAGTTTTAGGGCTTGCTAACAGCAGCAGGAAACAGCTACAGTCACTGAGCAGAAAAGAGAATAATATACGGGTCTTTCTAAAAAAATTAGCATATTGTGATAAAGGTCAGTATTTTCCATAATGTAATGATAAAAGTGAAACTTTCATATATTTTAGATTCATTGCACACCAACTGAAATATTTCACGTCTTTTATTGTTTTAATACTGATGATTTTGGCATACAGCTCATGAAAACCCAAAATTCCTGTCTCAAAAAATGAGCATATTTCATCCGACCAATAAAAGAAAAGTGTTTTTAATACAAAAAAAGTCAACCTTCAAATAATTATGTTCAGTTATGCACTCAATACTTGGTCGGGAATCCTTTTGCAGAAATGACTGCTTCAATGCGGCGTGGCATGGAGGCAATCAGCCTGTGGCACTGCTGAGGTGTTATGGAGGCCCAGGATGCTTCGATAGCGGCCTTAAGCTCATCCAGAGTGTTGGGTCTTGCGTCTCTCAACTTTCTCTTCACAATATCCACAGATTCTCTATGGGGTTCAGGTCAGGAGAGTTGGCAGGCCAATTGAGCACAGTAATACCATGGTCAGTAAACCATTTACCAGTGGTTTTGGCACTGTGAGCAGGTGCCAGGTCGTGCTGAAAAATGAAATCTTCATCTCCATAAAGCTTTTCAGCAGATGGAAGCATGAAGTGCTCCAAAATCTCCTGATAGCTAGCTGCATTGACCCTGCCCTTGATAAAACACAGTGGACCAACACCAGCAGCTGACATGGCACCCCAGACCATCACTGACTGTGGGTACTTGACACTGGACTTCTGGCATTTTGGCATTTCCTTCTCCCCAGTCTTCCTCCAGACTCTGGCACCTTGATTTCTGAATGACATGCAAACTTTGCTTTCATCCGAAAAAAGTACGTTGGACCACTGAGCAACAGTCCAGTGCTGCTTCTCTGTAGCCCTTCTCTGTAGCTTCTGCCGCCGTTTCTGGTTCAAAAGTGGCTTGACCTGGGGAATGCGGCACCTGTAGCCCATTTCCTGCACACGCCTGTGAACAGTGGCTCCGGAATTGGCCCTTCTCCACAATCTTCATCAGGTCCGGTCACCTCTTCTCGTTGTGCAGCGTTTTCTGCCACACTTTTCCCTTCCCACAGACTTCCCACTGAGGTGCCTTGATACAGCACTCTGGGAACAGCCTATTCGTTCAGAAATTTCTTTCTGTGTCTTACCCTCTTGCTTGAGGGTGTCAATGATGGCCTTCTGGACAGCAGTCAGGTTGGCAGTCTTACCCATGATTGCGGTTTTGAGTAATGAACCAGGCTGGGAGTTTTTAAAAGCCTCAGGAATCTTTTGCAGGTGTTTAGAGTTAATTTGTTGATTCAGATTACAGTATTAGGTTAATGGCTCGTTTAGAGAACCTTTTCATGATATGCTAATTTTTTGAGATGGGAATTTTGGGTTTTCATGAGCTGTATGCCAAAATCATCAGTATTAAAACAATAAAAGACCTGAAATATTTCAGTTGGTGTGCAATGAATCTAAAATATATGAAAGTTTCATTTTTATCATTACATTATGGAAAATACTGACCTTTATCACAATATGCTATTTTTTTTTTAGAAGGACCTGTACATGAGCACATCTCCCATCCCAACAAATTAAACTCTTACCAAAGCATCCTGATGCATGCTCAATAATCCAGGAAAAAAAATCTAAAAATCTTAAGTCATAAATGTTATGGGGGCGGCCGTGGTGTAGTGGTAATGGCAGTCGACCCCTGATCGGAAGGTTGGAGGTTTGAATCCCGCATCCGCCCACAATGTGTCGCTGTGTCTCTGGGCAAGACACCCCCGAGTTGCTCCCGGTAGGTCTGGATGGCGCCTTGCAAGTAGGGCTGCAACTAACGATTATTTCAATAATCGATTAATCGGCCGATTATTTTTTCGATTCATCGATGAATCGGCAAAAAAAAAAAAAAAGGAAACAAGTTTTAATTATCACCTCTTTATTCCAAAATTTGACTGACATATCAAATCGCACAAAAAACAGGTTGCTACTTGACTATTCTGTTAGTAAAATATTGAATAATTAAAAAATAAAGTTAGTCAGCTTCAATAAAAAATAAATGTACACAAACATATATACAAATGTATTATTTATACCTGCACAAAATGTAGCTACTTTGTCAGGGTATATGCAGGAATAATGAAGTTAATTTCAATACCTTTTCAAGACTTTTTAAAGACCTTCCAATATAAATTCAAGACCTTATCGTCACTTTGTTTTATTAAGCAACAAATCTTTGATTTAAAAAACTGTTGTTTTCAATTACTGTAAATCTGTGAATCTCAAACCTACAACAGAACTGAGATACAGTGGAAAGAAAAAAGTTCAAAAGAAGAAACTGAACCACGACTAGGTTTAAGAAAATATAGCTTAGGTTACAACAAGACTCGTAGCTATTTTAAAGTAACTTGGTTGAACAATGGCGAATAAGAAATAAACATGGTTATTCTCGGCGACAGGCCTCAGCCATTCTTGAAAATCAGGCATCTATAACCAGGAGTCCAAAAACTTGCATTTACCATTGTTCTTACTGTCTCGCGGCAACTTACTCAAACACACAAGCTCAACTTGGAGATAAAGCAGCCGTGCATGCGCACAAGATAGGCCTAGCCGTAAAGGCTGTTGTAACCTGACACCCTAAATTTGTGCGAAGCGGTTTCCGAATCATCCGCGGTGAGGAAAACAAATATTCGTCATACATACTTTTTGCTGTCAAATTATCTAAAGCTAGAACAGCAAAAAAATAATACCTCATCAAATCGCTTTCAAGACTTTTCAATACTTTTCAAGACCCTTAATTTTCCCAAAATTGATTTATCAACTTTAAATAACTTTCAAGACCCTGCATATACTCTGTTTGTAAAATGTGTTTTTGAGGGACAAGTGTAACCTGGATTAAAGGTGTGGGTTGTTTTAACCTGGATGGGGCGGCTGTGGCTGAGTTGTTAGAGCAGTCGTCCTCCAATGCAAGAGTTGGGGCTTGGAATCCACCAGCAGTCACATGCCTAAGTGTCCATGGGCAAGACACTGAACCCCATGTTTGTGCCCCATTGGTGTATGAATGTGAGCTAAAGCTCTGATTAGTCTCTTTAGAATGATTTGTT
This sequence comes from Garcialebias charrua, assembly GCA_038048925.1. Classification (NCBI taxonomy): domain Eukaryota; kingdom Metazoa; phylum Chordata; class Actinopteri; order Cyprinodontiformes; family Rivulidae; genus Garcialebias; species Garcialebias charrua. Next base: position 18,087 of record JBBPBX010004538.1, on the reverse strand, counting down.
CTTTGTAATCTAGTAGAGTGCTGTATGAATGGGTAAATGAGGACATGTAGTGCTTTACACTACTACAGTATAAACAATGTAAAGCACTTTGAGTATCAATTAGATAGAAAGGTGCTATATAAGTACAGTACAGTCCATTTACCATTACAAGTGTGGATCATTGTAACCTGGGTTAAAAGTGAAGTCTTCGTCTTCAACCATCGACAGAGGCCTCATGTCAATAGCCGTGTTTCCATCAAGGTTTCTAGGTGCGCATTTTGAAGTATCGCAGCAGAAAAGCTTAATGGAAACGGCAAAATCCGTATTTACTTTCTCAAGTTCGCCAAAAAGTTTATACGCTCGCTTGAGGTGGTTTTTGGGATGTTCGAAAATGAGCAGATGCGCACAGCGACAGATGGAAACACATTTGCCGACTCGTGCTGCCGAAGCGAACATTCACGTCACGTGACTGATCAGCTGTTTCCGCTCCGGACAACATGTAACATCGCTAAAACTAGTTTGTATGACAGAATAAATACAACTCGACCGATAGCAACACGTACCTGAAATATTCTCTCCATTTTGACGAGATGTGTGGCCAGGTTCTGTTTTCAACTGCTACTTCCTGTTTACTGTAGACATGCGCAGTGCTGACGTCTGACGTAATGACGCTGACGTCTGACGTAATGACGCTGTGCGTGGCTTGGTAGATGCGCTTCAAGCCAGCAGATGGAAACACTTCTGCTTCGCATTAATTTGTATTTACATATTTGCGAGATTTCAAAAATTAGCTCAAAAATCGAAATGAAAATGGATGGAAACACAGCTAGTGACGTTCATGTAAGGATCTTTCAGTCTCTGCTGCTTGCTGTGGTGGTGTGCATGATGTCTGTCCATCATGAAGGCTGTCATTGTTGTTTTCTGGAATGAGAGAGAGTTTATATGTATTATATCATAATTTACAGTAACTCAAGAAATGCCTTGTTTCACTTGGTTAAACACACAAGCACACACACACACACACACACACACACACAAAATATAAAATACTAATTACACACACTTGAGTAGATGAATAAATTACTGTAATTCCTGTTTAAATGCAATTCATCCTTCCATACAATGCAGTGACTTTAGACTTTGCCAGCAAATTAAAAGTTGAAGCTAAATCATTAAATTATCACCATCTTTGTGTTAGATTTATTTATAAAACACACACATTCTCTGTCACAGCTAAGAAACAAGCAGCTTCAGCTGCCAGAGACACTGATATCACGTTTTCTCTCTTTGAAACAGAACAAATGTTTTGAATTACCTGCTGCTCTTCCTTCATTCACACGGTGGTGAAGCCCGTCATGTTTACATTTCATCTGCGTGGTTATCTCGTGTCGCGTCGTCACTTTTTAAAGCTTTTTTATCTATGAAGCGTCGAACTCCCACACGTTGTAGGACTTATTTACAGTTTTCTCTGCGTCGCGTCGGTCATTGTAAAATAGACTTTGAAAACAGTCTCTGCTGTTTCCTCCTCCCTCCTCGCTCTGTTCAGAAGCCACACACGCGCAGGCGCAGCACGCTGACGCTGCAGTTTTTTTTTTTTTTTCAAACTTTATTCAGCCAGGCTCAGCCAGCTTTGACAAAGCTTTACCGGTGAACAAAACAGCTCCGCGGCGCCGTGAAAGATGCATAATCGCGCAACACAACGAATCGATGATGAAATTCGTTGCCAACACTTTTAAAAATCGATTTTTATCGATTTTATCGATTCGTTGTTTCAGCCCTACTTGCAAGGCAGGCTACCACTACCGGTGTATGAATGTCTGAATGAATGGGTGGATGGCTGGTATTGTAAAGCGCTTTGGGGCTCCTCACAGGGGGCTGGAAAGCGCTCTATAAATAAGCTCCATTTACCATTTACCATTTAAGTCAGGTCCTCTGGATGGGTGCAAAAAAATAATAATTTGTAGAAACATTTTGTCTTTTGTCTGAAATACTTCTTCAGTCTGAGGAGCTGCAGTAAACTCAGTCTTTAGCACCTTCTCCTAGTGGATCATAGTGGATCAACCCAGACCATTTTTCATTCAACCTTTATTTGAAAAGATAAGTCACATTGAGCCTCGAAGACTCATTTACAAGTGAGATCTGTTGGACAGACAATAAAAGTGGTGAAAAATAACGCATAGGGTTTGGAGACAAAAAATTCCTAACACATTTTTGACCTCCTTTTGAGGGTCAAAAGTGTAGTAATGAAAAAAGTCTCGCACAAAAGCACTTAATGACGCAGACAGTACGCAGAGGTCAGGGAGGACTCAAAGGCGGTTGAGCAGCCAGCTCATAGATCTGTGCACACTCACTGGGGGGGGGGGCTGCCAAGGTCGGCCAGTGGCAAGAGTCCTGAAATGATGATAGAATGTTTATTCAGCTGTGCTCCTCTGAAAAGTCTGTGGAATTCCTCAGTAGCAAGAGGGAGAGGGGATGAGAATATCTGGTTTACAAAACTTCTCAGGCGTGTTGAGATAAGTCGGCCTATTAGGCCAGTCGGGGAGCCGAATGTCAGATAAACATGATTGTTTTGGGAACAGGCAGAACTTTAATGACATCTACCTTCAGTCTGTGTTGGTCCACTCGCTTCCGAAAATGTCCAAATTAAAATGACCAAACAAATGGAACGTGCCTCAGAAAATCCCCAAGATGTAATCCATTCAGCCAAAAGTCTGGTTTCTCGAGACATGAACCAAGCCATCATGTAAGGCAGGCAGCCTGACCAGGTCCAGATTAGCCACAGACGTCTTCCTTTTATGTTGATATACCAGGAACCAGCCAAATTCCAAAAGCAGGAACCAGTTATCATAAATCCAATTAAGTATGTGTCCTTAAGATCCACAGATGACAGCAGAGATAGACATGTCCTCAAGTCTTCCAAGTCGATGAGATATCCAGCTGTGTGCGTGCCAACAGGGCAAATCGGCTCGCCTACAGCCCGTCTTCTCTTTAAAGAGGAACTTACCCCCAATTTTTTTTTTATCTGATAAACTCCCTAGAATGTGTGTAAAATGTTGTACAGCACTATGTGTTAATTTTCATGTTTTGTGTGCATTTGTTCAAATCGACAATATTTGGTCTAAAAACGTGTTTCCACTAATCCTATGGGTTGAACTGTGGTATTGCAGCCTAATTTTCTTATTGGTCAACGACTCTCACTGTGACGTGTCTTCTCACTCTGTCGTCGCATCTTCTGCTGGGTTAGTATAAAGGGGTTCAAGCAAAGCCACTCCCCTGCAGAGATCGGGAGTTGGATTAGCGATAGCAATGTAGCATTAGCATTGTGAATGTGATGTTTCACTGCATGCTTAATAAACATACCGTTTTGGAGCTGACGTCGCTTTATTGCTTAAACCGCACGATACACTTTCTCATTCAGCACAACCCTTCATTGCTCCGTTCTCTGCACTTTTCCTTTCTGTCAATTACCCACGCACTTGCCACACACTCTCTCGTGGTGTGTTCACTGACAGTCTGTAACAAATGCACAAGCACAGCTGATCTATATCATTTTCAGGTTAGCACTGAAGTTATTTTCACTAACGTACCTCTCCATGTTGCATAAATTATGCTAATGCTAGCTGCATGTCACAGTCTCTTGTCCTGGCCCCATCTCCTCCCCTCCTTTAGGCAGTGCCTCTTGGCACACCCAGTTTGTTGCATCTTTTAAATCTTGTCTTGGGGCGGAGCTATTGTTTCACAGTGGGGTAAGTTCCTCTTTAAAGAAATGTTATCACTGATAACATTTCTTTAAAGAGGAACTTACCCCACTATAACATCCCATATTATAACACGGCCGAAACGGCTTCCTTTCTCTCGTTTCACAAACAAAGAAAAACAAATATTCATCTCTCTAGAGCTACCAACAATCTATAAACACAATCTCTAAAAGTAAACCTAAATTGCACAGCTGCAGGCGGTGGTACGGTGTGGCTGTGGCCCCATTTGTTTTTAAGTTTCGGTTTTCATCGCTTTATACTTTCACTTTTAATATTATTAATATAACTAATAGTTTTGTTTTTCCTGTGACTTATGTGCAGTATGATAAATGATAGGAGCATAATAAATGCTCCCAATGCTTTGTTGGTCTTTTTTTTCTTTTTGTAAAGACGTTTTTAGGCATTTATATTTATTTATTTATTTTGCATCGTAAGACACTGTGACGTCATCGGCTACTCGAGCGTCGTTCGAGTTTTTTTATGTTAATGTCGAGGTTAAAAATTATGTACTCGTTCAACCCCTAGTTATCAGTTGTGTTGAGGGACCAACTGACCAAAATTGAAGTCCATAGTTATGATTCGGAAGATTTTGAAGAAGAGAGGCTCTCAGACAGTTTCACAGACAAGACAAAGCAAAAGCAAAGCGGAGACCGAGAGGAGATGTCCCGCCCTTGAGAAGAGCAAGTGTTGAAAGTAACCAGTGGTCATTCCGTATGTTGTGAGAGTATCAGAGAAATGGAGATGTTTATTTTCTAAACATAACGTCCCAGTGGCTTTTAAACCCCAAAATACATTACGGCAAAGACTGGTTCACCCCAAATATCCAGTCCCCCGGCACAACCAGAATAATATTGTGTATGCTGTTCAGGGCCAAGAGGGTGCTCAGTCTTACATCGGGGAAACTAAACAGCCACTGGCCAAAAGGATGGCCCAGCACAGAAGATCAACATCATCAGGCCAGGACTCTGCAGTCTACACTCATCTCCAAGCCAGCGGTCACTCTTTTAGGGATGGAGATAGAGAGTGGTGAAGGCTGAGAGAGAGTGGAGTGGAGACAGAGAGTGGTGAAGGCTGCACAGAAGTCTGTTGGAGTCAGTCTCCCCACCATCACAGACATTTACACCTCCAGATGCAGGAAAAGAGCCACTTGCATCATGAAAGACCCCACTCACCCAGCGAACTCACTCCGTGCCTTCTGAGTGGAGCCTGTATTGATGTCACTCCGGACTTCGGCAATCTTCGGCCGGGTTTCCGGATGTTTCCGGGACTCCGTTGTTTTTTTGTTTGTTTTTTACACTCGCCTGGCCCAAATGCAAAAATGAAAATAGACATCATATTCTACTACAGTAATTGTCCAATATGGTGAATTGTTACTGTCACGGTGGTGTTGTCCTTTAAACAGAGGTGGAGGCCTCCGTGTTCAACTGTCCCCCTCCGTGTTCAACTGTCCCCCTCTTGCTAACAAATGCTGTTATTGCTAGTATCACTCAGCTCTCTGTGAATAGAAAACAACCGTCAGGGTGCTAACGATCCATTGTTAGGCCGATGGTCCTACTTGAACATGTGAACAGCTGGTTTTGGATGTCAACCCCAAACTGGTTGATCCACTATGAGAGGGTGCCATTTATAAGACTGAGATGAAAACAGCTTCTCAGACTGAGGATGTCTTTCGGATGAAAGACGAAACATTTCTAAAAAAAAAATTTTTACCCGTCCAAAGGACCTGACAACTTTTTTAGATCTTACCAAAGCAGCATTTTTTTCTCCTGCTTTGTTTGAAGTTTGATAAAAGATCTAAAACAACACAACACCAAGTTCAAATCGGTCTTTTGCACGTGACGTCACGGCTCGTGTCTTTTTGCACTTCCGGTCGGCATGTTGGGTGGATACCGGTTCATTTAAACAGAGGAAGTCCATGTTAAACACAGTGCGATACAGAACAATAACATCAGCAAAATGCAAACTAAATATAAAAATGAGCAGAAGCCTTATAGAGAGAAACTCAACCTTGAAGCCAGAGAACGTTACATGGTGAAGTTAGCTTCAATTAACAACATTGATCCTTACGAGGTAGCAGCTAAGGCATGGACTTCCTCTGTTTATGAACCGGTCTCCACCCAATATGGCGACCGGGAGTGCAAAATGTCACGTGTCTGCAAAAGACCGATTGGTTGTGTTTAAAGTACTAGATTTTATTCCTTTTGTCGACTCTGCTGAGCAAAATTTGTAGTCTGCTTTAGTTTTGTAACCAGTAATCACTTTGAAATATCTCCATTCATACAGGTCCTTCTCAAAAAATTATCATATTGTGATGAAGGTCATTATTTTCCATAATGTAATGACAAAAATGAAACTTTCATATATTTTAGATTCATTGCACACCAACTGAAATATTTCACGTCTTTTATTGTTTTAATACTGATGATTTTGGCATACAGCTCATGAAAACCCAAAATTCATGTCTCAAAAAATTTGCATATTTCATCCGACAAATAAAAGAAAAGTGTTTTTAATACAAAAAAAAGTCAACCTTCAAATAATTATGTTCAGTTATACACTCAATACTTGGTTGGAATCCTTTTGCAGAAATGACTTGTTTCAATGCGGCGTGGCATGGAGGCATTCAGCCTGTGGCACTGGTGAGGTGTTATGGAGGCCCAGGATGCTTCGATAGCGGCCTTAAGCTCATCCAGAGTGTTGGGTCTTGCGTCTCTCAAATTTCTCGTCACAGTATCCACAGATTCTCTATGGGGTTCAGGTCAGGAGAGTTGGCAGGCCAATTGAGCACAGCAATACCATGGTCAGTAAACCATTTACCAGTGGTTTTGGCACTGTGAGCAGGTGCCAGGTCGTACTGAAAAATGAAATTTTCATCTCCATAAAGCTTTTCAGCAGATGGAAGCATGAAGTGCTCCAAAATCTCCTGATAGCTAGCTGCATTGACCCTGCCCTTGATAAAACACAGTGGACCAACACCGGCAGCTGACATGAGTCAGAGTCAGAGAATCTTTATTGTCATTTGCACGTCATGTGGTACATGTGATGAAAACGAGATTATGTACACATGGTCCCAGTTACATCCAACAACAAATGCAAGAGAAAAACAGTAATAACATCTAGGATTAACTAAGAAAAACATCAACTAGTAATACACTAAGCCCTAATGTAATAGAAAAACATCATTATAAACAGCAGCACGAACACGAGTCTGTATGAGCAGATGGTCACAAATGAACACAGCAACAAGAAAACAGATCAGCATCAGCATGATGTGATATTTTGCAGTGTTTATTCGTGTTGATTATTTATTCATGAGTCTAACAGCCTCAGGGTAGAAGCTGTTCCTCAGTCTAGTGGTTCTACATTTGATGCTCCTCAACCTCCGTCCTGAGGGGAGTGGGGCAAAGAGTGAGTGTGCTGGGTGAGTGAGGTCTTTCATGATGCAGGTGGCTCTTTTCCTGCATCTGGAGGTGTAAATGTCTGTGATGGTGGGGAGACTGACTCCAACAGACTTCTGTGCAGCCTTCACCACTCTCTGTAGAGCTTTCCTCTCTGCAACTGTGCAGCCTCCATGCCACACGTTGATGCTGGAGCACAGGATGCTCTCCACTGCACACCTGTAGAAGGAGGTGAGGACTGGGCTGCTCAGACCAGCTCGTCTCAGCCGTCTGAGGAAGTAGAGTCTCTGATGACCTTTCTTGATCAGGCTGGTGGTGTTGTTGCTCCAGCTGAGGTTATCATTCAAGTGTACACCCAAGTATTTGTAGCTGGAGACCACTTCCACTGCAGATCCACTTATGTTCAGTGGGGTGTGGGTGTGTTTGTTCCTTCTGAAGTCCACAATCATCTCCTTTGTCTTCTTCACATTCATGTGAAGGTTATTCTCTTTGCACCAGCTCTCCAGGTGTTCCACCTCCTGTCTGTAGCTGGACTCATCATTGTTTGTGATGCATCCCACCACCGCTGTATCATCTGCAAACTTAACAATATGACAGCCTGGATGTGTGGCTGTACAATCATATGTGAGCAGAGTGAACAGAAGAGGGCTCAGCACACATCCTTGAGGAGAGCCAGTGCTGAGGGTTATGGTGGAGGAGGAGAAGTTGTGGATCTTCACGGACTGTGGTCTGTTTGTTAAGAAGTCTAAGACCCAGTTACAAATGGAGGGGCTTAGTCCAAGTGTGGATAGTTTGTCTATCAGAGTTTGGGGGATCATGGTGTTGAAGGCAGATGTGAAGTCCACAAAGAGCAGACGCACGTATGAGTCCTTCTGATCCAGGTGGGTGAGAGCAGTGTGGACCACAGAGGAGATGGCGTCCTCTGTTGATCGGTTCTCGCGGTATGCATACTGATGAGGGTCCTCGTTGATGTTGACGGTTGTCTTGATGTGGGACATGACCAGTTTCTCAAAACATTTAGCGACTATCGGGGTGAGGGCCACCGGTCTATAGTCATTCAGACCAGTCACTGTGGAGCTCTTTGGAACTGGGATGATGGTGGCGGTCTTCAGGCAGGTGGGAACTGACTCCAGTGCAAGTGAGGTGGTGAAGATGTCAGCCAGCACCTCACAGAGCTGGTCCGCACATTCCTTCAGAACTTTCCCTGGGATGTTGTCTGGTCCGGTTGCTTTATGAGGGTTGATCCTTCTGAGACTGCCTCTCACTTCTGCTGCGGTCACTCTGAGATGCTCTTCATCTGGTGATGAGGTGAGTCTGGTGCTAGCTGGTCTGTTTGGGTCTTCAAAACGTGCATAAAACTTATTGAGGGCATCAGGCAGAGATGGGTCCTTGGGGCATTGTTTGCTCTTGCCTTTGTAATCTGTTATGCATTTGATGCCCTTCAAATGGCACCCCAGACCATCACTGACTGTGGGTACTCGACACTGTACTTCTGGCATTTTGGCATTTCCTTCTCCCCAGTCTTCCTCCAGACTCTGGCACCTTGATTTCCGAATGACATGCAAAATTTGCTTTCATCCAAAAAAAGTACTTTGGACCACTGAGCAACAGTCCAGTGCTGCTTCTCTGTAGCCCAGGTCAGGCGCTTCTGCCGCGGTTTCTGGTTCAGAAGTGGCTTGACCTGGGGAATGCGGCACCTGTAGCCCATTTCCTGCACACGCCTGTGCACGGTGGCTCTGGATGTTTCTACTCCAGACTCAGTCCACTGCTTCCGCAGGTCCCCCAAGGTCTGGAATCGACCCTTCTCCACAATCTTCCTCAGGGTCCGGTCACATCTTGTCGTTGTGCAGCGTTTTCTGCCACACTTTTCCCTTCCCACAGACTTCCCACTGAGGTGCCTTGATACAGCACTCTGGGAACAGCCTATTCGTTCAGAAATTTCTTTCTGTGTCTTACCCTCTTGCTTGAGGGTGTCAATGATGGCCTTCTGGACAGCAGTCAGGTCAGCAGTCTTAAAGGGGACCTCAGATGTATTTTTTAAATTTTTATGGTATTTCTGTGGGATATCCAGACCCTATTCCTTCAATTTAATGCACAAAATAATTATTAGATAATCAATTATACCCTTTTTAATTCTGCCATTTTTAACTTTCGTTTTGAACGACCGGTTTCTTGAAGTCCACGCCCTTCAACGATCTGTTCACGCCCTCTGTAACAGCCAGTATCTGTAATGTGTTGTTGTTTTAAAATTAGCTCTTTTTTTATTACTCATTTGACTTACTGTTAGTGTTAGCTTAAGATAACTTACCGAAACCCGTCTGAGCGCGCCGCAGTTTGCTGCTCCTTTTAGCATTAGACCACCCGAATCCGAAGCTAATGTTAGCTTGTTCCTCTTCCGGTTTTCGCCAGCTCCGCTCGTTGCACGCGATGAGATTTTGGGAGTTATCGCTGTTCCAGTGAAGACAACACAAAGTTCACCAAGTGTCTCCCGTAAATTAATCTGTAAGGAGAAGGTCCTCTTGCTGCGAGCCTGCTGCGAGGCTGCTGCAAGGCTGTACAGTTGAAGCTCCGCTCCATCGCGCCGGAAGAGGGTCCCGTCGAACCCGGTCCTTCCGCCTGTGGTCCGCTCGTTTAATTTTTGCCGGCTGCGCGTTGGCAGCGATCGCAAATACACTAAAAATTGAACTAAAACATAAAAATAACAATTATACTTTATTTATAAAGCCATTTAAAAAAACACAGCTGCAACAAAGTGCTGTACACATGAAATTAAGAACATATAAACAAAAGATGAGATGAAATCATGAAAAACAACAGTCATGTGTTTAATACAGAAGTGGGTTGAGCCTAACCAGGGGTTGCTAGGTGAGGGGCTGGACTCAGGTTTGATCTGATTGGCTGGCGGCTTGTGACGTCAATAAATGCAGGAAGTGTGAATCCTGGTGTATTTATCAAAAATAAATAAATCTACTTAGAGTAAATAAACCACTGGGTGCATTTTTTTGGCACAAGGACTGTTTTTTTATGAAGTAAATACCCAAAGTTTAGTAAAAAAACATTAAAAAGTGAATTTTGCATGTGTGGTCCCCTTTAAGGCCGCAGTATAGCTCTGTGTTCGGCCGAACGCCGCTCTACACGCGCGTGCTGTGCGCAGGCAGTTCACAGTACAGCTCTGCGTGAGGCTCCAGCGTTTTCGCTCCAAATTCTTGACTTCATTTGAGCAACAGCAGGGCAGAGCGTTTACCTACGGGACAAATTGAGGTCACTGATTGGTCATTTGCTGACACGCCTACTGAATTGATTGACAGGTTGGGTGGGGGGAAAAAAGGCACGAGCTGGCAGCTAGCTCTGGCTGCAGCCGCTGCGGTGTTCTGTGTTTATATGTTAATAAAAAGTTCTAAAAAATAAAATAAAAACAGGGAGCGCTGGTCCAGCACACCAGAACACCAGAAAATCTGCAGAACCTAGCGCAGCCACGTTTGGACATGAGTTTAATTCGCTCGTGACAAATTCATTCATTTCCTCATCATTTCAGTCATGGAGTCAGCAGAGGAGGAAGCGATCACCTGACTTTTGGCAAAAAAACAAAAGAAAAGTCCAGATCAGGGATGAAGAAGGGGAATTTAATATATTTGTGTCGCATACAAAACAGTCCGGCGCCGGGCAATTAATTGTGAGGCAACGCGCTTGCGTAGGCGGTCGTAAAATTTAAGTTTAGCGCGTTCGCGTTCAAAGGCTTGTGCCGCTACGTTCGAACGGCGTCGAGCAGCGTTCGGCCGAACACAGAGCTATACTGGGGCCTTTACCCCCGATTGCGGTTTGAGTAATGAACCAGGCTGGGAGTTTTTAAAAGCCTCAGGAATCTTTTGCAGGTGTTTAGAGTTAATTCGTTCACTCAGATGATTAGGTTAATAGCTCGTTTAGAGAACCTTTTCATGATATGCTAATTTTTTTAGACATGAATTTTGGGTTTTCATGAGCTGTATGCCAAAATCCTCAGTATTAAAACAATAAAAGACCTGAAATCTTTCAGTTGGTGTGCAATACGGGGCCAAGATGGTGTAGTGGCAGAGAATCGGACTTGTTATCCGAAGGACCCAGGTTCGAACCCCGGCCACGGCACACCTTGGGGTGTCTATGAGTGCACATCTATTTCCCCAGCTCCCCGAGCGCTGACTACGGCTGCTCACTGCACCACCTGGTGGTGGTTGGGTTAAATGCAGAGACCAATTTCGTTGTCAAGTATGGGAACATACACAGATGACAAATGTGACAAATTAATTATTATTATGAATCTAAAATATATGAAAGTTTCATTTTTATCATTACATTGTGGAAAATAATGACCTTCATCACAATATGCTAATTTTTTTAGAAGGACCTGTACATTGCTCATTCTTCTACCCACTGACTTAACTAAGATGTGAACGTCAGGCTGCCATAAAATGGTATCAAAACACTTTTTCAAATATAAGTATATGCATAAGTATACAGTATCGGAACGAATACATGATAATGGTATCATTATCAGGCATCCTTAATATGGTCTGCAGTAAACATGGAGGTTTCAATGTCCTTTGAAACAACACAACTTTAAAAAGATTACAAGAAAATTTGTGGATACTCAAATGATCACCAACATCAGTGTTAACTCACAGGGTCATACAAGCTTCCATTAACATCTGCTCCATATATGGGGGGATTAAAAGTTACATTTTTCCAGTATTTCCTTTCCAGCTCCTCAAAATCATCATAATGCGGTCTATAGAACCTGAGAAAAAAAATCAAAGCTGTTATTAATACCATTTTTTTTTCATCTTTAAAAGTTTTACAAAAATGCACTTCTTACTTGTAACTGTTGGCAATCCTACGAAATTCTCTGACTGTCATGGGCTTCTTCTGTATGTTGTATTGAGTGAAAAGGCCCGACTGGCCAGACACCACCTGCTGAATAGGAGCTGGAATCACCAAATCATCAATGTCGTCATAGGAACCTCGAGGCCTCCACTCTTTTGGGGGAACAATCTTAAGTGAAAATCAAAAGCCAGTGAAAATGTTTGACTTTGTAATGGTGTTTGCAATAACTTCCCATTAAAACAGGGTTATAACAAATATTTTCCTAATAAGTGTTGGAAATCCTTCATAAGTCAGTACATGTTAGCAATGTGGTAATAACATATTCACAAGCATTAGATGACATTGCCTTAGTTTGACCTTTTAATAATAATAATAATAATGAATTCAATTTATAACGCACTTTTCATTAATGAAAATCTCAAAGTGCTACAAGGTGCAACAGAATTAAATGGCAATAAAACAAATAATAAAACAATTAAAACAATTTTAAACATGAACAGGTTGATATTTACTTTAGCCAAGCCTGCTTTATGTGCTCCCTTGGACTCCATATAAGCAACATAACGATTGAAATCCTTGAACTCCTCTGCAGTTGGATAAAATGTCATGATCGCCTTAGAACCATGGTTTTGGGTAACCACGTCTGATGCCATCCTTGATCTCAGAGGTAGCTCCTGTACAATAAAAAAAAGAAAATGTGTTGTAGTGGGACATATGTATGTAGTTAGGTAAACACGTACGGTGCTACCAGTATGTAGTAGTATAGGAGAGATCAGATTTACTGATCAGTTTTATACACTAGATCTAAGAAATGAGCAGGTTATACCTGACAACCTTATCATGAAATATTTATGAGTTCTCTCTTTTTCAGGACTAACAATAAATTGTGTTGTCAGATGAGATGTAACAAGCATGAAACGTTAATTTATGTCGATTCACCAGGGGATGAATCATTTATTAACAGAATCATAAATTACATCAACATGTACAAACGGATTGGTTCTGATCAAATTTCTTATAAACTAACTGTCGACAGATTCATCTTTGTGAACAACAGAAACAAGTAATGAGATGACATATTACTGTATATCTGTAGGCAAATATTTCTTAAAGTTACTGGCAAGAATAAGTTTATAGAGTGAGGTTTTTGAATGAGTAGAAGGAAAGATATAGAGTAAGGGAGTTATCTTGGGAAGATGTTAGAGGTGTAACGGTACGCTAAAATCACATTTCGGTTCGGTTCAATTACAAGGAGGGCTTGGTTTGGTTTATTTTCGGTTAAAAAAAAAAGACAAAATAAAGACTTACAAAATGTTTATTTTGAAAATATGCCAAAAATACATTTGTATTGTATTGTAGTAATAAATAAAAGTGACTCATTTGGATGATATTTTAAATAAACAGCACTCTACAATAAACTATATTAACAATAATAAAAATCTTAATAAATACAATAACAGTCAGAACCAGAACAATAAGCAGCAACAGACTGTTTACATCTAACTAATCAAGTTTTTGTCCAGTAGCAGCAGTGTGGCTGTATTTGTCCTCATTACTGTACTCACAACCTCTTCTTGGTGGGACAGGTCCTGGAACAGTTCAGAGTTCAGTTCAGTCATCACACACTTCTTAGCTGCAGCAGGTGATCTCTGGTGGATGTCTGTCCCTGAAGTACAAGCCCAAAACCAGAAAAGTTGGCACGTTGTGCAAATCGCAAATAAAAACAGAATACAATGACTTGCAAATCTTTTTCAACCCATATTCAACTGAATAGAATGCAAAGACAATATATTTAATGTTCGAACGGAGAAACTTTATTTTGTTTTGCAAATAACCATTAACTTAGAATTCAATGGCAGCAACACATTGCAAAAAAGTTGGCACAGGGACATATTTACCACTGTGTTACATCGCCTTTCCTTTTAACAACACTCAGTAAACGTTTGGGAACTGAGGAGACCAATTTTTGAAGCTTTTCAGGTGGAATTCTTCCCCATTCTTGCTTGATGTACAGCTTAAGTTGTTCAACAGTCCGGGGTCTCCGTTGTCGTATTTTACGTTTCATAATGCGCCACACATTTTCAATGGGGGACAGGTCTGGACTGCAGGCAGGCCAGGGGAGGACCCGCACTCTTTTGCTACGAAGCCACGCTGTTGTAACACGTGCAGAATGTGGCTTGGCATTGTCTTGCTGAAATAAGCTGGGGCGTCCATGAAAAAGACGTCGCTTGGATGGCAGCATATGTTGCTCCAAAACCTGTATGTACCTTTCAGCATTAATGGTGCCTTCACAGATGTGTAAGTTACCCATGCCTTGGGCACTAATGCACCCCCATACCATCACAGATGCTGGCTTTTGAACTTTGCGCCTATAACAGTCCTGATGGTTCTTTTCCTCTTTGGTCCGTAAGACACGACGTCCACAGTTTCCAAAGACAATTTGAAATGTGGACTCATCAGACCACAGAACACTTTTCCACTTTGCATCAGTCCATCTCAGATGAGCTCGGGCCCAGCAAAGCCGGCGGCGTTTCTGGATCTTGTTGATGAATGGCTTTTGCTTTGCATAGTAGAGCTTTAACTTGCACTTACAGATGTAGCGACGAACTGTAGTTACTGACAGTGGTTTTCTGAAGTATTCCTGAGCCCATGTGGTGATATCTTTTACACACTGATGTCGGTTTTTGATGCAGTACCGCCTGAGGGATCGAAGGTCACGGGCATTCAATGTTGGTTTTCGGCCTTGCCCCTTACGTGTAGTGATTTCTCCAGATTCTCTGAACCTTTTGATGATATTACGGACCGTAGATGGTGAAATTCCTAAATTCCTTGCAATAGCTCGTTGAGAAAAGTTGTTCTTGAACTGTTCGACAATTTGCCCACGCATTTGTTCACAGAGTGGTGACCCTCGCCCCATCCTTCTATGTGGATGACTGAGCATGTCAAGGAAGCTGCTTTTATACCCAATCATGGCACCCACCTGTTCCCAATTTGCATGTTCACCTGTGGGATATTCCAAATAAGTGTTTGATGAGCATTCCTCAAATTTCTCTGTCTTCTTTGTCACTTGTGCCAGCTTTTTTGAAACATGTTGCAGGCATCAAATTCCAAATGAGCTAATAATTGCAAAAAATAACAAAGTTTACCAGTTCGAACGTTAAGTATGTGGTCTTTGCAGTGTGTTCAATTGAATATAGGTTGAAAAAGATTTGCAAGTCATTGTATTCTGTTTTTATTTGCGATTTCCACAACGTGCCAACTTTTCTGGTTTTGGGCTTGTAGAAGAGAGATGCTACCTCTGTCCAAGACGAAATAAAACACAGAGGTAAAAAAAATAAGTTAATAAGATTATGATTTTAAATAATAATAAATAAATTATAAATAATAATTATAATAAAAGAACAATACCTCTTGAACGGTTGAATGTCCCACTCATCATCAGGGCGTCAGCTCCAGGACTTGTTGACAATCAGTTTTAGTTTTTTCATAAAGAGCTGAACTTTTTGACTTAAGTGTTGACTTGATGAATGTCTCGTAGCGAGGATCAGTAACTTTAAAGCCTGCGCATAAAACAACATTCAGACTTGGATTCAGTTATTTAAAAACTCATACAGTTTGCGTTATTGCTCTGGACCGACCTGAATCACCTGATGAAGTAGTTTTATTGCAGCTCAGCTGTTGTTGTTAGCGCCGTTTGTTTGTAACAAGCTGAGTGCTTTTCTTCGTTCACGTTCGGATGAAGTAGTTTTAATGCAGCTCAGCTGTTGTAGTCAAGTCAAAGTCAAAGTCAACTTTATTGTCAGAACTACAATATGTACAGGACATACACAGGATTGAAATTGTGTTTCTCTCAGTCCCTCGGTGCAACAGTAACCACTTAAACACTAAAATACTAAAACATTTAATAAACATAAGCATACAATAGTAAAAGTGTATATTTATGTATACGTATGTATAAGTGTATATATATCAGTGTTGGGGTAGTTACCCAAAATAAGTAATTAGTTACTCATTACTAGTTACTTTTTTAAAAAGTAACATATTACACTACTTAGTTACTCAGTTCTGAAAGTAACTTAGTTACATTACTTTTGGATTACTCTAATACCTGAGATTTAACCTGTATTAATTTTTATCTTTCAATAATGACATTAGAGATCTTTTATATATACATATACTGTACATATACATAACAAGCAGCACAATGCATATGTAAACGTGCCATTCAAAAGGTATGACAATATCATAAATGTAAAACTTCTGTTTTAAAAAAATAAAACAAAATAAAAAATAAAACATCTGAAATGTTTGTTTACAAGTTTGTTTACCTCAGCCTTTGTAGTGGTTGCCTGGCGGTGAAATTCAAGCCGAGCCTGCTTAAACGGTGGCGGCATCAAACTTGCACCATCCCTCTGCGGCTCTTTAGCAGCTAGCTTAGCATTAGCGTGTTGTCTTTGTAAATGCTTGTAAAGATTTGACGTCGAGTTCGCAGCAGTAGACAGTGTCTTGTTGTGGCCCAGACATAGCTTGCACACTACTGTAATGTTCTTGTCCTTTCTTGTGCCAAAAGAAAAATAATATGAATACTTCCATCCATAAAATGACATTGTCGCGTTCGCCTCCACCTCCGCCATGTTGTTGTTCATTCAATGTATGTCTATGTACCTTTATATGTCTATGTACGTTGACGTATGATGTTCTGACGTCATTGCGTACGTCTTTGTTTTCCAGTCTGCTCCGTCGTCCTCGTCCCACAACTATTCTCCGAAAGGTAAAATAAAATAAATAAATAAAACTATTCTCCGAAAGGTCCTGATTGTAACGCAAGTAACGAATGTAAGGTTTTGTTAGTAACTGTAATATATTACAGGCATTTTCAAAGTAGTGCGTTACACTACTACGTTACTGAAAAATGTAATGTCATTACTGTAACGCGTTACTAAGTAACGCGTTACTAAGTAACGCGATATATATATATATATATATATATATATATATACAGGTAGTCCCCGACTTACGAGCGAGTTCCGTCCCTAGGGGGCGCTCGTATGTCAAAAATTCGTAAGTAGGATCACATAGTAAAAAAAAAAAAAAAAAATTTTTTTTTTTTTTTTTTTTTTTTTATAATAAATGAATACATGTACAGTGCTGGACAGTCAACAAGCACTTGGCCTATCCTAACACAGTTTTTAAAGATGAAGGAATGAGTTGAATTGTCTCCCTTTCACATAAAGTGAAAGTAGCTCCCTTTATGGGAATGGAGCCTGCTGACTCCTTCATCTTTAAAAACTGTGTTAGGATAGGCTAAGTGCTTGGTGACTGTACATTTAATAATAATAATAATAATGAATTCAATTTATAATGCACTTTTCATTAATAAAAATCTCAAAGTGCTACAAAGTGTAACAAAGCAAAGATCAAAATAAAACAAGTGATAAAATCAAATAAAATCAATAATAATATCGACTAAGATCAAAGATAAAATCATGTGGATGCAGATTAGGCTTGCTTAAAAAATAAATAAATAAAACAAGTGATAAAATCAAGTAAAATCATGATATCAGCTAAGATCAAAGATAAAATCATGTGGAAGCAGAATAGGCTTGCTTAAAAAGAAAAGTCTTTATGCTGCTTTTAAAGTCAATCAGTGACTGTGGGAGTCTCAGGTCAGGTACATTTATCTATTTATTAAAAATATACAGTACTGTATATACAGTATTTTTATTTTTTTATTTTTTTATTTATAAATAGATAAATGTACAGTACTGTACAGTCACCAGCACTTAGCCTATCCTAACATAGTTAAGGAGTCAGTTGAATTGTGTCCCTCCTCCCTGCAGGCTCCATTCCCATAAAGGGAGCTTGCTTCCTTTATGTGAAAGGGAGACAATTCAACTCATTCCTTCATTTTTAAAAACTGTGTTAGGATAGGCTAAGTGCTTGGTGACTGTCCAGTACTGTACATGTATTCATTTATAAAAATAAAAAAAAGTAAAAAAAAAAAAAAATTTTTTTTTTTTTTTTAATGAGATGCATGCTCGTAAGTCCGGGACCTCGTAAGTAAGAGCGCTCGTAAGTCGGGGACTACCTGTAAT
>JBBPBX010004537.1:63307-76254 GCA_038048925.1 Garcialebias charrua | reverse complement strand
ACGAGGTGAACTGCCCTCCGGTTGGAAACATTCAGTCGTTGTACCAATAGTAAAACCAGGTAAGGATAAGGTAGAGGTAAAAAGTTATAGGCCTATTGCTCTTACATCCAATTTAAGTAAGTTAATGGAGAGAATGGTGACTAGAAGATTAATGTATGAACTAGAAATCAGAGGTCTTTTGTCTCCTTATCAAAGTGGCTTCAGAAGTGGACGGACAACTTTAGATCCTATTGTGTGTTTAGAAAATGAAATAAGAAAGGCTCAAGTAACTAAAGAAATTCTTTTAGCTACATTTTTTGATATTGAAAAAGCTTATGATATGCTTTGGAAGGAGGGATTATTACTTAAGTTGGACAAAATGGGAATAAAAGGAAAAATGTTTAACTGGATCATGGATTTTTTACAGAATAGGACAATAGAAGTAAGAGTGGGGGTTAATTGTTCAAATATTTATGCAATACAAAATGGGACTCCACAGGGGAGTGTATGTAGTCCGTTGTTTTTTAATGTAATGATTAATGATATTTTTGATAATATTGACTTTAGAATTAGTAAAGCATTATATGCAGATGATGGGGCATTGTGGGTGAGAGGAGGTAATGTCAGTGTTGTTAATAATAGAATGCAATCAGCAATTGATGAGGTTGAAACGTGGTCAAAGACATGGGGGTTTCGTTTGTCTACTGAGAAGACACAAGTGATATGTTTTTCGAAGAAAAGAGTTACTCCTACGGTAGACCTTAGGTTATATGGTACAAATTTGAAACAGGTAAATATTGTACGGTATCTAGGTGTATGGTTTGATGAAAAACTTTCGTTTAGGATACATATACAGAAAATTGTTGACAAATGTAAAAAAGGTATTAATATTTTGAGATGTTTGTCAGGAAGTGGTTGGGGGGCTTCAGGCACATCTTTAAAGAGAATGTATGATGTTTTGATTCGCTCTGTGTTGGACTATGGATGTGTCGTTTATAACTCAGCGGCAAACTCCTTATTGTTAGAGTTGGATAGAATACAAGCTAAAGCGCTCAGAATATGTTGTGGAGCTTTTAGAACGTCTCCGATTCCTGCTCTGCAGGTGATTACTGGAGAAATGCCACTGGACTTGAGGCGGATGAAAATGTCAGCAAATTATTGGTTGAATTTACAAGGACATGAGGATAGTCATCCTACTAAAAATGTTTTCAGAGAATGTTGGGAGTATGGTCATAATGTACGCAGTTTTGGGTGGGATGGAAATATGTATGCAACTCATCTGGGAATAATTAATATAGCGTGCTGTAAAACTGTAAATAAATCAATAATTGCACCATGGATGTTTGAAATGCCAATAGTAGATTTAGAAACCAAAAAAGTAGAACAGTCCTGTGGAGGTTTGTATCAAATTGTTCAGCAATATTTAGACATGCGTTATGTAAATATGACAAAAATTTATACAGATGCATCTAAAGAGAAAAATGGTAGATCAGGAGTAGCTGTCTATATTCCTAAACTAAATTTTTTTTTGAAACGGAGAACAACAGATAATTTATCAATTTTTTCAGCGGAAATGTTGGCTATACTTTTGGCATTACAATGGGTGGTGGAGGAAAGGCCCAGTGAGGTAGTCATCTGTTCAGATTCAATGTCTTGCCTAACTAGTATTATCAGTGGAAAATCTGACAGCCGCCCAGATCTTATCGCAGAAGTTAATTGTTTGGTTTATGAAATAATGCAACAGAATATAAGTATTCAATTCACATGGGTTCCGGCACATAAAGGAATTGTTGGCAATGAAAAAGTTGATAAGTTGGCTAAAGAAGCAGTTAAAGCAAGAGAAGTTGAATATGATGTCCCATTAAGTAAAGCAGAAATAAAAATAATTGTTAAAGATAAAATAAATGATATGTGGCAGGAGAGGTGGGATTTAGAGGCAAGAGGAAGACATTTACATAACATACAGAAGGAGGTACTCCTAAGTGACGATAGTAGTTTAATGTCTAGGAGAGAGGAAGTATGGATTAACAGGTTGAGGATTGGGCACACTACATTAAATAGTGGTCTAAAGATAATAGGAAAACATCCATCAGGTGACTGCTCTAATTGTGGGGAACTGGAAGGAGTGGAACATGTGTTGATTTATTGTAAGAAATATGATAAAGAAAGGAAGGCACTGGAAAGGGTAATGGGGAGTTCGGTGACAATGGTTACTTTATTGAAGAAAAATCAGTCACAGGATATAACTAAAGCACTTGTTAAATATTTGAAAGTTACAAAATTAGCTGACAGGATTTAGTTTTTTTTTTTTTTTTTTTTTTTTTTTTTGAAAGTACATAGACTCTTGAATTACATCTCCGTCCGGTTGATGGCGGTAATACACCGAGTTTGTAAACTGCCAGAAAACACCATCGAAGAAGAAGAAGAAGAAGGCCAGATCCAGGAAAAGAAAACTCAGACGAGGTAACCGCCAGAAAGATCAAAACAAAATGGCGCTCGATTCAGCGCCGGTGCAGACTACATGCTGGAAAATCTATCGCCGTTCTTCCTAAAATCAGCTCGACTATAAAGCTTGATATACATTATTAGCGAATGTTTAACGTACTTAGCACATAACTCGTCACAACGCAAATACATCTTCTTTGTTCAGAGAAACAGAAGTTTCGGTGTTAACAAAATACGCAGATTCAAGTTCGTTACCAAAAACAATGTCGGCCGACGGCTCAACCACTTTCACAAGGCCCTTGCAGTTAATGTTCCCCACATATTACCAAAATACTACAATGTATGAAACAAATTATAACGATAAAAATATATTCTCGTAAATTAACAACCACCCGAATTGTTTTAATCAAGAAAAGATTATGTTCAGTCCATGACATAGACGGCGCCACTCCTGGCCTCGAGGAACGCACAAGAACGAACTGCGGTGTACCATTGACCGTGCAGTTACAGAGACACTGAAACACTTCACTTACCGGTGGCCATTGTGCGCTGTTGTATAAAACTAAACGAAGGAAACAATGTGTTTCTCTTTTGAACAGGAGCTTAATAACCGCTGTTTGCCAAAGCTTCGCTGCGCCACGGGACACGACCACGCGCCTCTGCAGCACTTCTTTGAGAGGGAGCGGAGCTCGAGCTCTGTGTCTTCTTCTTCTTCTGTCTGCGAGACGACTCAGAGCCACGCTGCACTACCGCCACCTGCTGTTCCACCATTAAACTACTTTTCCCTGAGCTGTGATATGTATCGCCTGAAGAAATATATTAACCCCAACTGTAAATTTTGCAAAGAGCACTCCGAAACAATCAGTCATTTATTCTGGAATTGTTATATCATAAAGACATTTTGGAAGCATTGTAATAATTTTATCATTTGTAATATTGATTCCAAATTTTCATTAAGATATGAACACATTATTTTTGGCTTTCATGAAAAGAATATTAATGGGTTTTTTTTTAACTAGCAATTAATTTAATTATAATATTTGGCAAATAGCATATTCACAAATGTAAATTTTCGTCATCTTCGCCTTTTTTTCCAGGTTTACTTAAAGAAATAAAATTATATTTATGCACCATTTCTAAGAGTAACAACAAAAAAGCTTTAAACACATTTGAATGCTGTAGCTCCTTGAATATATGTAATGTATAATCTTCTTTTTTTTATGTACTCATTGTAGAAACCTGGCACCACCCTGGCATAGTTAATCTCTGTTGTTGTTTTTTTTGTTCCTTGTTCTTGTTATCTTGTCCCTTGTTCTTTTGTTCACATCCTTATAATTGTAATTGTGTATTGAAAAAAAAAAGAAAAGTATTGCCAGTTGGGCCTGTGGTCGGAATGTCGCCGGTTCAAATCCCGGGACCAGCAACATCAAAATGTGGATGGGAAAGGTGAAAATCCACACCTGCCTCCACCCTCATTTGCCCCACTCTGTGCCCTTGAGCAAGGCCCTTAACTTCCACCATCTGCTCCCTCGGGTGCCCTAGAAGCTCTCTGCTCAGTTGTGTGGTTGCGTCAGGAAGGGCAGCATAAAAACAAATTGTGCGAGTTAGTTCGCTGTGGTGACCCTTGAACAACGGAAAGTGATGAAAGTGGTGAAAGGACCGAGGGTGGCACGGTAGCTCAGTTGGTAAAGCTGTTGCAACTCCGTGAGAAGATCGCTGGTTCAAATCTCGGCCCGGGACCTTTCTGGGTGGAGTTTGCATGTTCTCTCCAGCGTGCATGTGTGGGTTGTCTCCAGACACTGGTTTGTTGGCCCCAATATTCCATCTCTACTATTCGCGGATGGTTTGGTCCTGTGGGCGTCATCGTGCTGTGATCTTCAGCTCTCACTGGAGCGATTCACAACCAAGTGTGAAGCAGCTGGAATGAGGATCACCTCCAGCTTTTGCAATCCACTTTTGACAACCAGTCAGATTTGTTCCATCTCAAACTTGTTTTCAATGCTGATAAAACCAAAGGGATGTTTTTTTCAAATAGGAAGTCGGTCCCAGCAGTTCTTCCTCTGATTTTATCCTATAAATATTTGGGTATTCTGGTCGATTCACATCTCTCTTTTAAGTGGAAAACCTAGTGAAGAAACTGAAAGTTAAACTGGGTTTCTTTTTCAGAAACAGATCATGTCTAACTCTGAATGCTAGGAAACGCCTTGTATCTGTGACTTTCCTTCCCTCCATTGATTACGGTGACATTATCTACATGAATGCTCCTACAAGCACCCTGCAGATGTTGGATGTTGTCTATCATGGTGCACTAAGATTCATAACTGGCTGTGATTATCATACCCACCACTGCACCCTGTATTCACTGGTTAACTGGACATCATTAACCTCACGCAGACTCTTCCACTGGTACATTTTCATCTTTAAATCACTTCTTGGTCTGCTGCCCTCATACATCTCCTCCTACATGTCTCTGCGTGAGTGCAGCTACAGTGTGCGCTCTCAGGACATGATTACCTGCAGTGTTCCATCAGTGAGGACTGAACTTGGCAAAAGGGCCTTCTCCTACTCTGCTCCTGCTTCATGGAATATCTTACAAAAAGATCTGAAGCTCTCGACCTTGACCTCTCTAAATGGCTTTAAGAACATGTAGGAATCCTGGCAAAAACCAATGCAGATATGTTCCTTTTTTAGTTTTCTACACTTGCCTTTTATAATCCAGCTGTTTTGCTATTTTGACATCTTTGATTTTAACTTGTTAAAAAAAATCTGTATTTCTCTCTTATGATTGTCTATTAGTAATTGTCACAGGAAAATCAACTGTTGCTGTTGTCATCATTCTTTGTTTGTAGACAGGTCTCTCTTGTAAATGAGTCCTCGAGGCTCAATGGGATTAACTTGCCTAAATAAAGGCTGAATGAAAAAAAATCTGAGGCCCTGGTTCTCAGTTGAAAAAGGATGGATTGCTCAGGTCGAGGGTCAGGTTCCACCTTTTAGTGGAGTTGTGGAAGTATTTTGGGGTTTTGTTCACAAGTGAGGGAAGAATGGAGCATGATATTGACAGACAGATTGGTGCAGCAACTGCAGTACTGTACTGTGAACTCTGTGCCAGTCCAATGTGTTAAAGCTGAGCTGCAAGGCGAAGCCCTCACTTATCCAGTTGGTCTTCTAGATCCTACCATCACCTATGGTCACAAACTCTGGGTAGTGATGAAAGATCAATACTGCGGACACAGGCGGTTGAAAATAGTTTTCTTCATAGGATTGCTGGACTCTCCCTTAGAGATGGGGTGAGAAGTTCAGTTATCTTGGAGAGACTTGGAGTCGTGCCGCTGCTCCTCCACATTAAGAGCCAGTTATGGTTGTTCAGGTACTGTATCTGGTAAAGATGCCCATGAATGCCTCCTTAGAGAAGAGGTTTTCTAGGCATGTCCAACTGGAACACTGGAGAGACCATGTCTCTTTAGCAGGCCTGGCAGCGCCTTGGAGTCCTAAAGGAGTCACAAGAGGTGGCTATATGGAAAGGGATGTCTGGGCTGCTGCCCCCGCACCAAACAGAAGAAAATATTAGATGAATGGATGGATGGATGACACTAATGCCACAAGTAGTTTATTTGCTTTTTGTAATTTCTATATCCAACTCATCCATATACAAAATGTTTCTTAGACGACTTTGGTCTACATGTATGAAGTTGCTTTTTTAAAATTATTTTACATACAATTTAGAGATCAAGTGATTGTTTTTGCAACAATCTTAAAACTGCTCATTCATTCAACTTTTATCTATAGAAGATGCAGCTTCAAGGTGTTCTCTGGCATTCAGAGTTAGCAATATCTACATTGTTTTCAAAAAAGAAACCCAGTTTAAATTTCAGTTTCTTTATCAAATTTTCAATGTGGGGCTTAAAAGGGGGCCATGATGGTGTAGAGGCAGGGCAGCTGGATCAGAACTCCCAGCCATTCCCATACGTCATGGTGTCTCCAAGCAAGACACCTAATCCTTATGCTCCCCGGGCTGCCCACTGCTCCACCTGGGTGTATCCCATGTGTGATGGCGGGTTAACTGCAGAGAACCAATTTCACCATTGTATGGGAACATATACAATGATGACGATCTCAGACTTTCCTTCCCTGAGAGATGTGCATCAACTAAAATTCCACAAGTACTTGTAAGATTCCATCCAACATCTCAAAGGGAACACCATGCATGGATGAGGAGCATAGGCAGCTCCAGGGTGGAGCCAGGGGGTGCTATAATTTCTCAGACCGGACTACTCCAGCCCGAGAAATTGCAAATGGCGGCTCGATGTTTTGAAAAGTTTCTGGAAGATCCAGTGACTCCGCCCCCGACAAATCAGGGACCGACAGTGTTCTGATGTCACGTTTTAGTACTCTTTCGGGTTATAACCACAGAGCAGAGGGTCCTGAAAAGAGTAACTAGTGCAAAGTACCGGTACGAATGGAAAAGCCTCAAAACCGGGCCAAGTCGGGTCCAGTTGGGCCGTACCGGTACTAATTGAAAAGGGGCATTGGACTCATGGATCCTAGTCAGGATTATCACTGTGAAAGAATCACTGTAATGCCACTTGATTGTTGATATGTGCTGCTGACTATCCATGCTGCTGATTTATTTCATGTCGCTATGTTCAATTGTCCTCATCTGCTCACACAGACTCATGTTCGTGCTGCTGTTGTTTGGCGCATTGTTTTGTACTAGTAGTGCTTAGTGTAGTCTTATAGTGTATTTCTTAGTTCATATCTCAGATCTTACTGTTTTTCTTTACAATTTGTATTTTTATTGGATGCAACTGGGACCCTGTGTACATAGTTTCGTTCCACCTCATGTACCACATGTGATGTGAATGACAGTAAAGACACATCGACCGTGAGAACTGAAAGAACAAATGATCCTTCATAGCACCGTCAGTAAAATGCTTAGCCCCCCTTAGCACCTGCAGAAAAATATCTCTATAGCCGCCACTGGATAGGACGACGAAAGGCTGGTACCAACTTTCTGTTTGAAAACATCCCTTTGGTTTTTATCAGCATTTAGTGCCAATTTGAGATGCAAGAAATCTGACTGATGTCAAATGCAGACTAGAAGCTGGAAAACCTGGGCAATTGTTAGCTTGACAAACAAGTGTCATCAGTTTAGAGATGTAAGGTGTCAGGAATGTTTGGACCTACATTACTTAAAATTGTAAAATGAGTGGGTCCTAAAAGTGAGCCTTGTGGCACACCATTAGTGACCGTTAAGTAGCTAAATGAAGTACCATTATGTCGAACACAAAGCCTCCGGTCATTGCTCCTCCATAATGTCCAGCATGTTACATCAGTGACCTGCTTGTGTTTTCTATATTGATTTCATTTTCACCCCTCCCTGGGCTGCCACCTTACCGTGGTGGAGGGGTATGAGTGTCCCAATGATCCTAGGAGCTATGCTGTCAGGGGCTTCATGCCCCTAGTAGGGTCACCCAAGGCAGACAGGTCCTAGGTGAGGGACCAGACAAAGCGCAGCCCAAAGACCCCTTATGATGAGTTCAATTAATGGAAACAATGTTCCCTCGCCCGGACGCGGGTCACCGGGGCCCCACTCTGGAGCCAGGCCCGGAGGAGGGGCACGTTGGCGAGCGCCTGGTGGCCGGGCTTTTACCCATGGAGCTCGGCCGGGCACAGCCCGAAGAGGAGACGTGGGTCCCCCTTCCCATGGGCTCACCACCTGTGAGAGGGGCCAAAGGGGTCGGGTGCATTGTGGAATGGGTGGTGGCCGAGGGCGGGGACCCTGGCGGTCTGATCCTCGGCTACAGAAGCTGGCCATTGGGACATGGAATGTCACCTCTCTGGTGGGGAAGGAGCCTGAGCTAGTGTGTGAGGTTGAGAGGTTCCGGCTAGAAATAGTCGGACTCACCTCAACGCATGGCTCTGGCTCTGGAACCAGTTTCCTTGAGAGGGGTTGGACACTCTTCCACTCTGGAGTTGCCCCTGGTGAGAGGCGCCGAGCAGGAGTGGGCATACTTGTTGCCCCCCATCTTGGTGCCTGTACGTTGGGGTTCACCCCGGTGAACGAGAGGGTAGCCTCCCTTCGCCTACGTGTGGGGGGACGGGCTCTGACTGTTGTTTGTGCCTATGCGCCAAACGGCAGCGCAGATTACCCACCCTTTTTGGAGTCCTTGGAGGGGGTATTGGAGGGTGCGCCTCCTGGGGACTCCCTTGTTCTGCTGGGGGACTTCAACGCTCACGTGGGCAATGACAGTGAGACCTGGAGGGGTGTGGTTGGGAGGAACGGCCCCCCTGATCTGAACCCGAGTGGTGTTCTGTTGTTGGACTTCTGTGCTCGTCATGGATTGTCCATAACGAACACCATGTTCAGGCATAAGGGTGTCCATATGTGCTCTTGGCACCAGGACACCCTAGGTCGCAGTTCGATGATCGACTTTGTTGTCGTCTCATCTGATCTGCGGCCGCATGTCCTGGACACTCGGGTGAAGAGAGGGGCGGAGCTGTCAACTGACCACTACCTGGTGGTGAGTTGGCTCCGATGGTGGGGGAGGATGCCGGTCAGACCTGGCAGACCCAAACGTATTGTGAGGGTCTGCTGGGAACGTCTGGCAGAGTCTCCCGTAAGACGGAGCTTTAACTCCCACCTCCGGGAGAGCTTTGAACACGTTCCGAGGGAGGCGGGGGACATTGAGCCCGAGTGGGCCATGTTCCGCGCCTCTATTGTCGAGGCAGCTTATCAGAGTTGTGGCCGCAAGGTTGTTGGTGCCTGTCGTGGTGGCAACCCTCGAACCCGGTGGTGGACACCGGCGGTGAGGGATGCTGTCAAGCTGAAGAAGGAGTCCTATTGGGCCTTTTTGGCCTGTGGGACCCCGGAAGCAGCAGATAGGTACCGGCAGTCCAAGCGGCATGCGGCTCGGGTGGTTGCTGAGGCAAAAACTCGGGCGTGGGAGGAGTTCGGAGAGGCCATGGAGAATGACTTCCGTACGGCTTCGAGGCGATTCTGGTCCACCATCCGGCGTCTCAGGGGGGGAAAGCGGTACGCGACCAACACCATTTATGGTGGGGATGGCGTGCTGTTGACCTCAACTCGGGATGTTGTGAGTCGGTGGGCGGAATACTTCGAAGACCTCCTCAATCCTACTGGCACGTCTTCCACTGAGGAAGCGGAGCCTGGGGACTTTGGGTCGGGCTCTCCAATCTCTGGTGCTGAGGTCGCCGAGGTGGTTAAAAAGCTCCGCGGTGGCAGGGCTCCGGGGGTGGATGAGATTCGTCCTGAGTTCCTTAGGGCTCTGGATGTTGTGGGGTTGTGTTGGCTTACGCGACTCTGCAATATCGCGTGGACATCGGGGGCAGTTCCCTTGGATTGGCAGACTGGGGTGGTGGTTCCCCTATTCAAAAAGGGGGACCGTAGGGTGTGTTCCAACTATAGGGGGATCACACTCTTAAGCCTCCCTGGTAAGGTCTATTCAGGGGTTCTGGAGAGGAGGGTCCGTCGGATAGTCGAACCTCGGATTCAGGAGGAGCAGTGTGGTTTTCGTCCTGGTCGTGGAACACTAGACCAGCTCTACACCCTCAACAGGGTCCTGGAGGGTGCGTGGGAGTTTGCCCAACCAGTTTACATGTGCTTTGTGGACTTGGAAAAGGCATTCGACCGCGTCCCTCGGGGGGTTCTGTGGGGGGTACTCCGGGAGTATGGGGTACCAGGCCCTTTGATATGGGCTGTTAGGTCCCTGTACGACCGGTGTCAGAGCTTGGTCCGCATCGCTGGCAGTAAGTCGGGCTCGTTTCCTGTGAGAGTTGGACTCCGCCAAGGTTGCCCTTTGTCACCGATTCTGTTCATAACTTTTATGGACAGAATTTCTAGGCGCAGCCAAGGTGTTGAGAGGATCCGTTTTGGTGGCCTTAGAATCGCTTCTCTGTTTTTTGCAGATGATGTGGTCCTATTGGCTTCATCAGTTCGTGATCTACAGCTTTCGCTGGAGCGGTTTGCAGCTGAATGTGATGCGGCCGGGATGAGGATCAGTTCCTCCAAATCCGAGGCCATGGTCTTGAGCCGGAAAAGGGTAGCATGCCTTCTCCGGGTCGGGGAGGAGGTCCTGCCCCAAGTGGAGGAGTTTAAGTATCTCGGGGTCTTGTTCACGAATGAGGGAAAACTGGAGCGTGAGATCGATAGGCGGATAGGTGCAGCGTCCGCAGTGAAGCGGGCGCTGTACCGGTCTGTCGTGGTGAAGAGAGAGCTGAGTCAAAAGGCAAAGCTCTCAATTTACCGATCGATCTATGTTCCCACCCTCATCTATGGTCATGAGCTCTGGGTTATGACCGAAAGAACGAGATCTCGGATACAAGCGGCTGAAATGAGTTTTCTCCGCAGGGTGTCTGGACTCTCCCTTAGAGATAGGGTGAGAAGCTCAGTCATCCGGGAGGGACTCGGAGTAGAGCCGCTGCTTCTCCACATCGAGAGGAGCCAGTTGAGGTGGCTCGGGCATCTGGTTAGGATGCCTCCTGGACGCCTCCCTGGTGAGGTGTTCCGGGCATGTCCCACCGGGAGGAGACCCAGAGGAAGACCCAGGACACGCTGGAGGGACTATGTTTCTCGGCTGGCCTGGGAACGCCTTGGGATTCCCCCAGAGGAGCTGCTCCAAGTGGCTGGGGAGAGGGAAGTCTGGGCCTCCCTACTTAGGCTGCTACCCCCGCGACCCGACCCCGGATAAACGGAAGAAAATGGATGGATGGATTTCATTTTCACTTCAATACATTTGGGCTCTATTTAAATAGACAACAGTATAATGTATTCATACTCGTACTCAATATGTCAACTTGCTAGGCTTTACATATGACATTGTACATGTTTTTTGAAAATTCAGAATTAAATGTCTTAATTTATTAATGTTTGTAATCATTTAAAATCTGGATCAGAATCAGCTTTGCACAAACTAATCACCATATTAGTACATATTTCTGAAAAACACAGTTTGGATACTAAAAAAAACAAAACTCAACAAATTAGTCCAATTTTATTCATTTTAAAAAATCACGCCTTCATACAAATTACATTTTAAAGCATAGGGACAAAGTGACAGCGTCAGGTAAAGTGTCTCAGAATTGTTTTCTATGAAAATGTAAGCTGGGAAGAAAATAAAATATTACAAAGGATGAACCGTTGTGGTTTTTGATGCTTTATGCATAAGGCGGTGATAGAAAAGGCACAAGCTGCACTTCAGCTGGTTAACCCTCCCAGCACGACTCAGAGGAGCACTGAGATGGATGTGTCCGTGTATTTTTTCTACATGGTGGTACAAATGTTTTTAGACAAAAGAAGAAAAAAATGCAGGAATAAACCAGATGTGGTCATCATATAAAAAAAATCCAAGTTCCTCTGCTGTCGAGATACAGAAAAAGCAGACATTTCAGAGGGCTGGTTTAACGTCTGACAAACATCACAGGGTCCCAACAAATGTATTCATTTTCTGTAAAGGCAGGCCACAAATAGACTTTAAAATGCACATAATCTCATGTTTCTTTCATCATCTCCTTTTAGGCTGCTGTAACTAATTAAAACGAACCTCAATTAAAAAGGTAAATAAATGTACTAGTGATTTCTGTTTGTTAGAAATGTTTTATACATATTTTAAAGTACTTTTGAAAGCACTACTGAATAAGCTCAGAGAGAAAGTAAAGCGTGCATCATTTAGTGTGATGTCTTACCTGATACAGCTGAATCTCCGTCTAAACAAGCACAATGCACCTGATGGTATGAGAACAGTTTAATGAAAAGTAAAGCTGAAATGGAGACGACCTCCTGCTGCGTTAGCTTTCACAAAAAAGGAACTTCAAACCAGTGGGAATTGTCTTTAAAATCTACAATCTCTTACGAGTTGCAGTCAAAGCCTCTTTTAGAATTGTTCATAATCAGAGACGGTTTGTGGAAAGCAGAGTGTCTGAGCACGGCCTGCCCCGAGCCCACAGTTCAACTGAGGACCTCACGATGCTGGTGGGAACATGATGCAGATCACACGTCTGAAACCATAAAAGCCTGCTGAGGTAAGATCTGCGTGCTCCTCTGCTCCCTGTAGCTCTCATACATCAGGGGGAGTCTGAACAAGAGTTTGTTTTTATAGATCAGTCCTAAACAACACAACCGTTAAAAAAAACACAACTTTAAAACTGTCACTACTTGAGTAGTGAAGAGTGAGGCTGGGTGTGACCGGAGCTCTTTAACTCCACACGTCTTGTGAGTAGCGTCCCTTCGTCATCAGTTTTTTAACGTAGTCTGTGGCCTGGGCGTGATTCATGCTTCCAACCTCCTCTGCGATATCACAGAAAGCTCCCTGCACGTCTTTAGCCATGTTTCTTGCATCACTATGAAAAAAGGGGGGAAAAAAACACAGTTTAGACCAGATGTTCTCAAACTGGGATCCCCAAACCCCTGGGGGTCCGCAAGCCGGTGCTTGGAGGATCACCAAAAAAAAAAAAAAAAAAGAAGAACAAAAAGATATATATATTTCTTTGCAAGCATGCAGATATTT
>JBBPBX010004537.1:43661-57025 GCA_038048925.1 Garcialebias charrua | reverse complement strand
TTTGTGGTGATGACAGCTGAACATGGCTAATTAACAAGTAGTTGGTGCACAAAAATATAGAACTATTTATAAGAAATTAAAAGAAAGTCTTCAAGGTCTTTCTTAAAATGTACTTTGAGCCAGTTTTTAATGTAAGAAAGTGCTGGTTTTATTTATTTTTGACAAGCAGGAACAGCTGATCACTCATGTTTCATGCATCTCCCTGAATGTGTCACAGCTTTATTTCTCAAAAACTTTTCTGAAAAAATTAGTAGGCGTTCGTTCCACAGAGCTACTCGATGGGAAATTCAAAACACACCATTCATTAACATTCAACCATTTTAACCACTCTGAAATAAATAAAAAAATGAATAAAATGATGCTTTAAGATACAGATTTATATTGTGCTTATTTTGCACATGATCATTCATCTATCAGCATAAACAAGCGCAGAAAGTTCAAGCTTTCCATGAAAGGCGGGCAATCATGTAATTGCCCGTGTGTGCATTTGTCTGTTTGTTAGCAAAATATGTCATGAACCACTGTGGACTAATGAAACTCTCAGAATGTAATCACTGGATTAACATCTACAGCTAATTAACTTTTGGAGTTAACTTGATTAAAGATGGCTGCCACAACTAAACCTTAATACTAAAATTAAGGTTTGCTGCCCTCATACATCTCCTCCTACATGTCTTTACGTGAGTGCAGCTACAGCGTGCGCTCTCAGGACATGATTACCTGCAGTGTTCCGTCAGTGAGGACTGAACTTGGAAAAAGGGCCTTCTCCTACTCCGCTCCTGCTTCATGGAATATCTTACAAAAAGATCTGAAGCTCTCGACCTTGACTTCTCTAAATGGTTTTCAGAATCTGTTGGAATCCTGGCAAAAACCAATGCAGATTTGTTCCTGTCTTTGATTTTATACATATACCTTATAATGTTTTGCTAGTTTTTTGATACTTTGTTAAAAGGAGGAATGTGTATATATATATATATATGTATATATATATATATATATATATAGTATATATATATATATATATGTGTATATATATATATATATATATATATATATGTATATATAATATATATATATATATTCTCTCTCTTTTGTTTTCTATTGTTTATTGTTTGTTTGTTTATTGTTTAAGGAAATTCTACCATTGCTGTTCATTGTTCTTTAGTTTTAGCAGGTCGCTTTCGTAAATGAGCCCATGAGGTTCAAAAGATTTACCTGACTAAATAAAGGTTGAATGAATGAATGAAAAAAATGTATCTGAATCAATTGGACTGAGTTAAATTTGATGTGGTAGTAGCTGAGAGTCATCGTCAACACACCGAGCAGTCGAGCACTAGATCTTTAAATCTTGGACATGCAAGGCGGTGGTCTGATTCAAGTTGTTTGTTTGCAGTCATTTTACTTTATTCAATTCTTCTAAGCTCAGATTGTTAGCAGATCACTTACTTTCCATCATCATCGCCTAAACCAATGTCGAAGATGCGCTTGGCTCCCAGCTCTTCTAGCCTTTTGTCGACATATTTTCCCATGGCGTTGTAGTGTTCGTACGTCTTATTTCCCAAAGAAAAGACCTGGAGACAAAGGACACAAATATGAGTACCGGTACTGTATTTGGCTGAGGCTTGAGCTAAAACGGTACGCTAAAAATAAGTGAATATGATAAATTTATAACTTTTTTGGGTGAGTTAATAACTTGCAGTCCTGAGGAATAGAAAGAAAGGACCAAATGGTGCTCAGTATTAAACTAAATTAACTGACAATACTTTCAACCCAGACCTGACATGATGATTTCACAGTACTGTACAGTAGTTGTGTGTGAGATTAAAACAGCAAAATGTGGGTTTTGAAGTTTGTGTCCGCCACTGATGAAAACCACTGAAGCAACAGCAGTTAGGCACAGAGCTGAAGCAGTCGATGAAAACCACTGAAGCAACAGCAGTTAGGCACAGAGCTGAAGCAGTCGATGTGTGTTAAAGAGAGCTGACGTCATCACACAGGGGCTTCACGTGGTGATGTACAAGCACGAACTGTCAACACGGGATCGTTTTACAATAAGACAACAGCTGACCTTTGAGCAGAAGATTGATAGTTTTAACATTTATCATATAAAACTTATTTTATTAATGTACTCTAACAAAATCATTACTCTTCTTGCTTCTCTAAAATCTCTCTAACTTATCTAAAGAGTGCGTGCAGTTGTCTCCTTGACACAGAACAAGGACGCTGGTTTGGCCAGCTCATGTTTGATTACAGATAATGTTCTGAAATCACGTTCTGGTTTGTTTCTGATATTACGCTCTTGTATGTTCATGTGCTATCTGAATCTCACCTTGTCCTACTTTTGAGAGAATAAAATCCCAGCACGCGCTGACCAATTCGGACTTGCTTCAAACCCGGTTGAGCCTGGCTCCAAGCGAGTTTGAAGTGATATCCCCTTTGCAAAGTGTGACTAAATTATAATAATTTCTTGTTTCTTTGTGTGGTTCTTGTTCTAGGTGAAGATGTTTAAATGAAGATGTTTACATATCCCTATCAAGATGAAATTGTAAAATGACGTTTTGCCATTCAGAATCTTTGTACAAAACAGAGGCTACTCTGTCAAATAATAAAGCTGTATGTTTGTGCATTAACAGCTGAGATGACATCATTTAAATTGGACTGAAAGACAAATTTAGGTGTGACGTGCACATGTCGCGGTGCTGCAGGCTGTTCGAGTCGGTTTAAACAATTGAGGAAAAAACAACTTATGGTGGACTTTATCAGCAGTTGTACACAGAAATGAAAATCTATTTAACACCTAAACATGGCCATAAAATCACAGCATGTAAACAAAGTGTAAACACTGACATGCAAAGTAAACATTGAGGTGCAGTTCTTTTTAAAGGAGGGACTGAATGCTCCATGGAAAGTATAACATTTTCCAGCCTCACTAACAAACACAAAAAAAAACATTTTTCTCTTTGAGCATAAAGACTCACAGTGAAGTTCAGGCCAGAGAGGTCTTCATCATCATTCTCCTGCAGCCAGTCGTAGAAGTCCTGGGCATTATCTGTTGGGTCTCCTTCACCATAGGTGGCCATGCAAAATATGGCAAGGGAGTTCTCGATCTCGGACAAACGGGACAGTTCCCCCTTTTTACCAGAAAGAACAACAACAAAAAGGCTTTAAACCCTGGAAGTCTGAAAGCAAAGAGGAAAATCTCACTTTGTTGTGAAGGCCTGCACTGGTTCTTATGTCAGTGGTGAAACTTTGTTTAGGTGTCAGACGTCTAAGATGCAAGACTAAAAAACATTGAGCAAGTGATAATGTATATTTGGAGTTTTAAGAGCTCATGGATTTTTTTTTATTGGTGACACTGATAAAGAAGAAATACTGACTATTGTGAAAAATCTTGCAGATAAAAGATCAAAAGACTGGATGAACATGGACATGATGTTTGTAAAGGATATAATGAGTTATGTCATTGAACCATTTACATATATATGTAATTTATCATTTTCAGCAGGAACATTTCCAGAAAATTGGAAAATAGCAAAGATAGATGTGTGTTCACTAATTACAGACCAGTATCCTTGTGGCCACAATTTTCAAAAATAGAGAAATTATTTGTGACCAGATTAGATCGATTCATAGATAAACAGAATATTTTAAGTACCTGTAATACATGTAGTTAATATGGGTTTAGAGCAAATAATTCAACATCAATGGCTCTCATGGAACTAATAGAAGAGTTAACAACTGCTGTTGATCAAAAACAATATTGTGTTAGTGCGTTTGTTGAATTAAAAAAAGGCCTTGGACACTAGTGACCACAGCATTCTCCTTGAAAAACTGAATAAATATGGCATTAGAGGATTAGCACTACAGTGGGTATCCAGTTATTTGAATAATAGGAGACAGTTTGTACAAGTAGATGATGTAAGATCAGAATTTTATGTTAATGGATGTGAAGTTCCTCAGGGCTCTGTGTTGGGACCAAAGTTGTTTATTTTGTATGTGAATGATCTGGTTTATGTGTCAGGGCTTTTAAAGTGTGCTTTATTTGCAGATGATACCACTTTTTTTTTGTTCAGGTGAAGATATTGAACAGATGTTCAGAGATGATACAGGCAGAATTCATAAAAATACAAACTTAGTTCCAACTTAAGTTAACGTTAATTTTGGAGAAAAACAAACTACAGGTAGATGATATTTAGTGATAGAAAGAAAAATATCAAAGTCTGATTTAAAATAAACAGTATTGAAATTCATAGAGTTAATGAAATAAAACTTTTGCGTGTCGTTGTTGACATGGAAATCTCATGTAAATTACTTAAGTATAAAAATAGCTAAATCAATTCATTACTGTATAAAGTAAATGAGTTTTTGAATGTCAAAGCTTTGTATATACTGTATAATGTAATGATTGTTCCATATTTAATCTATTATGCTGAAGTTTGGGGAAAAGCATGCAAAACAATTACAAACCCTTTATTTTTATTTTTTAAGAGCTATAAGAATTATTAGTAGGAAGTGCTATGGTCACCCAACAAATACATGTATATTATTTCATTAATTGAAATTATTAAATTTTTATGATTTGGTTGAACATAGTATTTTACAAGTCATGTATAAAACTCGTACAAAATATTATCCCCAAATATTCCATTAAAATTTGTAAAAAAAAAAAAAAAAAGTCATTATAACCTTAGGGAATGGAAATGTTTGTAAAACTTCCATTTAGAACTAGTGTGAAGGAGCTGTGTTGTAGATCAGGGAATAGGATTGTGGAATTGACTTGATATCCCCATAAAAATTTCTTAAACAATTTATATGTTTAAAAAGATGATTAAGTTAAAGTTGTTAGGAAGGTATGGTGCCAGGTGAAGGATGCCTGATGCTTTTTATTTTCAATTTGGAGATTGTTCAAGTGAAGGTTGTTCTTTGTAGTTATTTTTATTTATTTTTTTAATAAAGGGGCAGATGATATAAGAATTTTTTCTTCTTTCTGCACCATTTTCATTCAATGTTTTTTTATTTTTTGATGGATTTGTTGTGTTTATTTTGTTTCTTTTAAAAGAATGAATAAATGAATACATTAAAAAAATTGGCTGAGCGTCAAAGTCTAACGTGGAAAACCGGGGGTGTCCAAACATTTTCATATGTGGGCCAAAACCTTGAAGATGAAAGAAGCCATGAGCCACAAATATGTGAATAAAAAAAAATCAAGAATAACAATAAGCTTACATATTATTAGTGATTTATTTTAACTCAAAGTAAACAATATTTGGAAGAATGAACAAAATTGACAAATTTTGGTGGAGGTGGTGTTCTTGTTGTAGATTCAAAACATTAAAAGTGTCATAAACATGAATACCTTTTATCAAATTATTTTTTAATTTAATTTATTTGATTTATTGATTTATTGCCAAAAGATTGTATTAAACTTAATAATGCTCATTTTGAGACTTTTTGATCAGTTTAGCAGTTAATCCTAAAATTTATATAAAAAAAATGATCATCATTAAATGTGCAAAAGGTTTGCCTATGGGCCAAAATTACACCATTCTTAAAGCTGCACTATGTAACTTTGTAGTGCAGTCTGTAACTTTTCTAGCAATATATTTTTAACATATTTCTTCACTCTGTCACTATGTACTGACAGACTGATGTTAGACAAAGTAATCTCTGAAAAAAACTATAGTCCCCTTGCTTCTCTATCAGCATTTATAAAAACACTAAAAACACAGAGTGACCCGTCCTTAACCAGCCAATAAAAACAGAGTTTGTAACCAGCCAATAAAAACAGAGCTTGAATTTGAATTTCAGCAGAGCCTCCCCCTCAGAGCCATATATGGCTCTGAGGGGGAGGGATCAGAATGCTTTGCCTGTTGAAAATTGTTCTCTAAGTTCTGCACTCTACAGAAAGTTACACATAGCACCTTTAAACAGAAAATATGGGCATCACAAAATCACTCCAAGAGCCACAAATGTCCTACGGGCCGCACTTTGGACACCCCTGTGGTAAACATATTAAAATAAAAGTCTTTAAAATCCCTGGTCTAAAGAATTGATTGCATCTAGCATTCCAGCGCAGTGTTCAGGAGAAACAAAAAGTCATTCTGTTGTGATATCATGGCATATAAATCATCCCACTGTTGTAAAATTACCATGGTATACTCCTCTGGGTCAGCAGCCATTCCTTTCATGCCATAACGCTGGGCGTCTTTGGCCAGTCTGTTGGCAAATTCCTCAGCTGTGCCCGTCTGCGAGCCGTAGAAAACAATGATGTTCTTTCCCTGTTCACAAAATCACAGAAAACATTTAGGTTTTGCATGAGAAAGCGTTTGTCTATCATAAATATCCAGCTCAGTTTCTGTGTCTAAACTCTAACAATTCAACTTTTTTTCTTCTCCAGATGCGACATGCTGCATTTGAGAACTAAAACGGTTCAGTGTGTCAAAGGCAGGTAATATCAGTATAATTACACTTCGCATTTCTCCAACACCTTTTAAATGAAGTCAATCTGTGTGTGGCAATCAGAAAATGTGGTCCATTCCTGAAGTGCTGTAACAGCAGCGTTCTGGTATCCGAACCATTTACTGTAAAACCACAGGATCCAGCACTAACTCGTGTCTTTTCTCAGTTCTGGTTTGAAAACAGAGAGAAATCTACAGCTTCATGTGGTCACATCAGCAGAAAAACTAATGTGACGTGTGCTGGCAAAACAAGTGAATATGAGAAGAAGCTGCAGTGCAAGTTAAGTGAAGTAGAGTCCATGAAGGCATCGTTTAGCAATCTTGGTAACTAAAACAGCAGATAATCCTCCCAATTTACTTTAAATTTAAGTTCTATAACAGATCTACAAAACAATCATGTCCTTTAACTCATAATTTCCTTTGAAATTGGCCATTTTTCTAGTAGCCACAGAACCATAAAATCCCTACACATAATGTTTGGTGTCATTGTGAACTTTAGGCATTTCCATTTTTAAATATTGGGCTGGAATTCTCAGTGACATCATTCCAGACTAATGAAAATCCAACATTTATAATTTCAGCACACAATGCATCATCTAGATAGAAGCTTTTGAGATGGAGAATTTGAAAACAACTCAAATAACTCATTTTGTCCCACATGTTATTTCACTGAGTAATAAAAAGTAAAAGTACTTTTAGTACTTTCTGTAAGTTGATTTTCAGCTTAGAGTAAAGCAAAAACAATCTGCAAAAGTTTGTTTTTCTCCCCCACAAACTTGAACTAACAGATAATTATGGTAAGTAAAAACCGCACAACAGTGGAGGTTAATGAATAGCTGGGAAGGAGCACGGTTTAATACAGAGTGCTTACATTCTTCTGAAATTACCCCTCAACCCTGCAGCGTTGGATCATCAGGTCAAGGACAGTTTAAAGAACAGAAACAGACGTGATGGGGAAGATGAAGTAAAGAGCATCACTCACCGTTTTCTTCATTTTCTCGATGAAACTCGTCTCTCGTGTGGTGGGAGCTCTGAAAAATGAAAACAAGTTTTTAGTCAGGATATTAACATTTACTGGATCATTTCTTCTATGTTTTGTCCTGATACTATGAATACAAACATCTTTGTGGCATCTATACAAACAGTAAAACCACTGACGCTCTAAAAGATTTAAAAAGGCATGTTGCTGGTTTATTTAGTGACCAATTAGTGGGACAGCAAACAAAGTCTGCGATGTTCCTCAAGTGCAAGAGGTCGACCTCTTTGTTGGTTTTGGATCAAACAGGCTAACAGGTTTAACTTTTACCAGCTAACCCTGTCTCGGGGGGGACACAATGGGCCACTAAGTTCAACCTGAAGCCATAAAAAACAGGTGTGAAGGAGAAAAAATGACTTAAGAAGTGCAGGTGGGACAAGGATCCCCCGTGAGACAGACACACGTACAGTCATATTTTAACAGTTAACTACACAACTTCTTTGTTCAGGAGGTGGATGTGATTACAGTAGTCCCTCGCTATTTCAGTTTTTCAACATAAGATTGAACACGACTGTCAACTTTAATATCACTCACATGGTTGGGACGGTATGAGATAAAAAGTTAACGGAAAAAAACTTTGGACAGGCGTCGTCATTTTGTAGTTTTCTTTTAATAAACCTACACTGTAACGCTAGTCACAAGAACTACACGACCCAGAAGCCAACAGTGCTTCTGCCCACTGCTTTCTGCCAAAATAGAGGGAATGATTTGCAACAAAGTCACAAGTAACAAACTATGAAACTCAGAGAACTGGCAGGAAAGTCACAAATAATCCTGAAGCTCTATTATCCACGTGCACATCAACCTGGACGTGGACTTCATGCTGCAGGGTGGGTCTGCAGAACCAGAACTGAGCCTGACCAGAACTGAACTGCTGGTCTGCAGAGCTGGTACCCATATAAAATTTTGCAGTACTGTGCAGTAGTACATATACTCCGGGTTAAGACGAGTGGACGGACGCTTCAGCGCTGAGCTTGTAACTTTTCCTGCTTATCGACATTAAATGGTAAATAGAATTTACCTAACCTGATTTTAGTGAGTTCGTGTGAGTTTCCTCTCCACCCGAGAACAAAAGAACCAGACGCCGGTGGTGGGGAGTCGGACCGGTTTCAAGGACAGACCCGGTCTGGATACCTACTACCCGGTACTCTATACCCTGATGCATGCTCAATAATCCAGGTAGAAAAATCTAAGAAAGCTAAGTCTGGTCCTCTGGACATTCAAAAAACAAAACAAAAAAGTAGAAACGTTTCGTCTTTCGTCCAAATCAGCAAACTGGTTGATCCACTGTGAGAGGGTGCTATTTATAAGACTGAGCTGAATACAGCAGCTCAGACGAAGAAGACTTTCACACGAAAGACTAAACTTTTCTACTTTTTTGTTTTGTTTTTTGAATGTCCAGAGGACCAGACTTAGCTTTTTTAGATACTACTCTGGACACTTTTGTGGGTTTTACCTTTGTTATAAGCAACAAAAAAAGCAGATTCAGGTAAATGTCTTGAAAATAGAGGGCTAAAGGGCTTAAAACAGAATCAAAAGGAGCACAGGAAACTAGATCTGTTAAGACAAACAAAAGGTGATGCTGCTTCAGTGAACATTCAAGCTTAGAGCAGACACCTGTGCACCTGCCTCATAAAAGACTGTAACCTCATGCATGAACATGAACAATGAAGGCATGTTCTGATTTCCACTATGAAGAAAATTCTCAGCTGTGAGCCGTCACTGGAATAAACACAATAAAATGTTAGACCTGACAAGAAAAACAAGCAGATAAAATAAGAAAGTAAAATAAAATACTGCTAGTTTCAAGAGAACAGCAGGATATTCCACTCCTGACAGAGTCAGCTGGGTCTTATCTGCCCCACCATTACACAACAGGAAGGGTTTTCCTGGTAACTCTGGTGACCTGCAGCGGCCAGGCTATCAGAGTTCAAAATAAAGTTCACACTGCAACACTAAAAATAAAACTCATTCATCTTAGATTTAGTTAGATTTAACTCCTTGTGACTGTACTTTAATATAAACAAATGGCAGCTGACTAAAGATGTGCTGCATCGAAATCCCTTCATTGGTTTCTCCACAATGAGTGAAAACAAATCAGTCAATAGAAGAAGTACACCGATGTAGTAGGACTAAATGTTAAACCATTAATCGCAAAACAATTTATAAAAAAATATTAAGTTATTAATTATTGAGTTAATACAGGCTGCAAAAAAGAAACTTTGCCTGAGACTTCAGATCAGAAAGTGTAGTGTTTTAAAATCAAGATGACGTTTTGGATTACAGTTTAACTTAAAAGTGTGTGCACCTTGAGCGGTGTTCCTAAAAATAACTAAATTAATGCTGACATTTAGTGTTAGACTGATTGGTAATTCCAAATTGTCTCTAGTTGAGAGTGAGAGAGTGAATGGTTGTTTGTCTCATGTGTCCCTGTGATGGACTGGAGACCTGTTCAGGTTGTCCCCCACCTCTCACACAGTGACTTCTGGATATGGGCACCAGTGACCCTCGTGACCCAAAAAGGAAGAAGCGGGTAAAGATGATGGATGGATTTAAAATGCACCTTATTTAAGTTTACCAAATGCTGAAGTTTACTTTAAACCAGGTTTTGTGAATTCACAGGTGGTTTAGTTGCCGTTTGGTGATTAAAACCAAATGTCGCCCACGTTTACCTTTTTAACTTGTGCCTGTACACCAGAAAGTAATTAGTGAATGTACAACAGATTAACTTTTGAGACTAACCTAATTCAAGATGGCCACCGCAGCCAACTGA
This sequence comes from Garcialebias charrua, assembly GCA_038048925.1. Classification (NCBI taxonomy): domain Eukaryota; kingdom Metazoa; phylum Chordata; class Actinopteri; order Cyprinodontiformes; family Rivulidae; genus Garcialebias; species Garcialebias charrua. Next base: position 46,758 of record JBBPBX010004537.1, on the reverse strand, counting down.
CCTTAGAAACACAAACGTCTTTAATTCAGCCTGACAGCTACTACCACATCAAATGTTGGCTCAGACTCTGAGTCACGTCACTCAGTACCACATCAAACTCCTGCAGCCCTGATGTTTTTAAATTATTATCCTGAGGCCATCATAAGAAATGTAACGCTAACAAACAAAATAGTTTATCTCATTAACTACACGTTGATGCAAATAATTATTTTCTGAATTCAAGGAGAGTGAGATGAAACAGGTTATTAAAGATACAAGCTTTTCTTCCCTGTGAAATTGTTTTTACACCTTTGATGGTATTCAAGATCGGGCTGAGCAAAGTATCAAAAATCTATCAAGACTGCGTCACTAAGGACAGCTTGGACTGCAATAAATCATAAGTCTAAACATTTAAAGCTTGACACCCACACCTGGTCTACTTCCTCAGACGGCTGAGATGAGCTGGTCTGGGAAGCTCAGTTCTCACCTCCTTCTACAGGTGTGCAGTGGAGAGCATCCTGTGCTCCAGCATCAACGTGTGGCATGGAGGCTGCACAGTTGAAGAGAGGAAAGCTCTGCAGAGAGTGGTGAAGGCTGCACAGAAGCTGTTGGAGTCAGTCTCCCCACCATCACAGACATTTACACCTCCAGATGCAGGAAGAGAGCCACCTGCATCATGAAAGACCTCACTCACCCAGCACACTCACTCTTTGCCCCACTCCCCTCAGGAAGGAGGTTGAGGAGCATTAAGTGTAGAACCACTAGACTGAGGAACAGCTTCTACCCTGAGGCTGTTAGACTCATGAACATCTAACCAGGAAAAATCACTGTAATACCACTTTAATTGGTGATGTCACTTTTATCCATGCTGCTGATTTCTTGCCTTTAAACTGATTTATTCAAACCCATCTGCTCAGAACAGACTCATGTTCAGGCTGCTGTTTAATATACTGTATTATTTTACATTATTAGTGTTTAGCATATATCTTAGATCCTTATACTGTATACCGTTTCTTTTAATACTTCACATTTTGCTATTTTGGGGTGTAACTGGGACCTTGAGTGCACAATTTCGTTCCACCTCATGTACCACACGTGATGCGAATGACAATAAAGATCCTTGAACTGACAGAACAGAAACTTAGGATAATGTGGATTCATCTCAATTGATGTCATCGCACGTCATAAGTTTTAATATTGTGACCTCCTGACTCTAGATTCATCCAAACATGTAATAAATAACTGTTTGATTATATTCTTGTTTGTCTGCTTCTCTTGATTTTCTGCAAACAAATCCTGAATCACCTCCTGTCCCCTCAAAGTTGAATGTAACTTTGAGAATCTCCATCTGTCTACTTTAGGTGTGAACCAGGAAACTTAGACAAAGAACAGACTCTACATACACTTTCTGGAGCATTTACCGGTATATGTGAAAACTACTTCAGTTTTATTGACCGACCTTAAATCGTGCAGGAGACGTTACTCTGAAACAACTAAACAAACTTTATGCCAAGATAGCCTAATGATGAAGATTAAATTATACTGGAAGTGTACACAAAGTCAGAGTGGTAAATAATAAGGCTTGGAAAAAGGAGAGAGGAAAACAGAAGACTTAATTACAAGAAAATTAGATTTTTATTAGCAGACAAACAGATTTTTATCTTTACCTGTTGTGTAACTTCTTGCAAACATTGAATTGTTACACCATAATACTGTAAATCTAGATAAAAAATGTGCTGGTGAAGATTCTCAGTCGTCCAGGACATGATAAATCAAAAAAGGCGTTCAATATCCCAAGTATGTGTGTGTTAGCTTCCAATTTACATATGTTGGTGCGTGTCAGTGGATCAGCCTGTATAACTTCTCTATCTCTCACATTTTCCTCATTGAATTGATAAAGCTCCCCGGATGGGAAGCGAAACGTATTCTGTTACAAATAAAGTCCAGTTGTTCTGTATTGAACGCCTTTTTTGATAAATAAAACGTGTGTTTGTGCAGCGCTTTTGTTGGAATCAATCAACTACTTTAACATCAACAAGTTACTGAGCTGGAGGAGTGGTGTGAGCCGTACTGCACAACTACACTGCAGAGTTAAACGATAACACTTTGGGACTATTTTACACAAACCATTTGCTTCGCAGCCATAAATCAAATGCTGTACTGACCTCTCAGCAGCAGCTCTCCTGTCTTCTGGCAGCGAGAAGACGCAGCCCATGTCCTGCAGCCTTTTAGCAAAACCCTTCAACTAGCACTGTTGTCAAGGCCGAGCTGGGAGCCGCCACGCTCAAAATCCAAAGAAGAAGTCCTCCAAAACCAGAAGATGGACAAGCAGAACCATTCCTTAAAGCACAGCTGGCCTTCACCTCCACCTCACACACGACGTGAGCTCGGCCTCTTCCTGTCGCTGCTCTCTGAAGCCAGCAGCGTCTGATCTCTGCACACGGAGCGCAGCCTGCAAGCTCCGTCAGGGTCTGGCAACGGCGGCGAGGAGCACAATGGTGGGAAACAGACTTTCCCAGAAGATGTAGCCAAGCTGCAGACTCACGCAAACACACGCTGAAATGATCATGAGCTGGAAATGCCTCCCCCCCCCCTCCACCACCACCCTTCATCCCCACCCCTTTTCCTCCCCACTCTGGAAGGTGTTAGGAAATAAAAGTACACAAAAGAATGTGGACAAAATATCAGAGTAACTCCTCTGTGGACCACTAAGGAAGAGGGTAAGATGATTTTTGTTTCTCTAAAGTATCCCCTGCCCCCCCTTTGTTGGAGGAGAGAGGGGGAATGTTATTGCTATGGCAACCTCATTTATCATAAAAGGATCCCATTTGTGACACGGGCCAATGGCAGAGCAGCTCAGACCAGACCAAAAGAAAAAAAACTGGTAGTGGAGGGAAAGAATGAAAAAAAAGAAGAAAAAGAATGAGCTGCTTGTGTTTTGCCTCAACTTTCCACCTTTGTGTTGGCCAAAGGAACTTGGCTCGCTCCCCAGAGAACTTTCAAACTTGGTTCAGGGACCAAAACAAAAAGCACTGGAAAGACACGAAAGACTACGCCTCCTTCATAACAGTTAGGTAATCACTGCCTCTTTAAGGGGAGGGGAGGCACTTCAGAGCCC